>JAVIAB010000026.1:18718603-18910001 GCA_032433765.1 Megaustenia siamemsis | reverse complement strand
TATGAGGATGTCTAATATGAAGTTGGAAGTAGTCCTAGAGTGTAAATTTACAATTATTTAGTGATTTAAAGGTAGTTTTTCATATCCATAAAAATGGCGGGGGGGGGGGGAAGTAAAAAACATAAAAATTGATTTTTATTTAAAATCTTGCTAAAGGGATGTCTAATATGAAGTTTTTGGAAAAGTGACGTTTTTGGAAAAGCCTAGAGGTTAATTTCATTTTTTCAACAGTTTTTATAGGCGTATCCCTAAAAATGATCAATGGGTAAAAATTGATAAATGTGAAATTTTAAGTAATTTTTGCTACGGGGATGACTAATATAAAGTTTGAGGTAAGCCTAGAGATAAATGTTATTTCTCAAACAGTTTCATAGGCGTATCCCTCAAAAATGGTCATGGGTAAAAAGTTATAAACGTGATTTTCAAGTAATTTTTTTTGCTAAGGGGATGCTTAAAATAAAGTTTGAGGTAAGCCTACAGGTTAAATTTTATTTTAAAAACAGTTTTATAGTCGTATCCATCATTGATGGTCGGGGTAAAATTCATAAATGTGATTTTTTAAGTTCATTTGTGAGACAGGGATACATAAAATAAAGATTGAGTTAAGCTTTGAGGTTAAATTTTATTTTTTTAACAGTTTCATAGGCGTATCCCTCAAAAATGGTATGGGGATAAAATTCATAAAAGTGATTTTTTAAGTAAACATTTGCTTCGAGGATGCATAAAATAAAAGTTTAGGTAAGCCTAGAGGTAAAATTGTATTTTTTAAAAAGAGTTTCATAAACGTATCCCTAAAAATGGCTGATGTAACATTCATAAAAGTTTTTTTTTCTATTCAAAATCTTGCTATGAGAATGTCTAATATGAAGTTTGAAATAGGCCTAGAGTGTAAATTTACTATTTTCGTGTTTTCTTAGTCGTATCCATGAAATAAAATGGCTGGAATAAAATTCATAATAGTGATTTTTATTCAAATTTTTGCTACGAGGATATCTAATATGAAGTTTTGGGAAAGCCTAGAGTTAAATTAATTTTTAACAGTTTCATAGGCGTATTTCTAAAAAATGATCAAAGGTTAAACATTTATAAAATTGATTTTGAAGTAAGAGGGTCTAGCTCGAGGGATGGCTTTAGAAAGGAAAGCCCTAATGGTTGGTTCAGACATTTTCAGTGCCTGCCACTCACATTCCCACATAACTTCTACTGGGACTTTGACCTCCTCTGTTAGGTAGGTGTGTATCTCACATGTTTTTTCAAACAGCTCGAACAAGGGTTTATTATTAACAGGGTTATATCTTTATCTTTGGTGAGGGGACAGTCTTTGTGGCCATGGTACAGACAACATAAAAATTGTAGACTATTCTATTCATTTTATCCCACCCATCCACAGGAATGTTTCTATCACCTAACCGAAACTCCCTCCCGTTAAACTGAGTTTTCAACTCCACCCCTTTTTGGTGAGCGACCCACGTTAGCCACTCTCTACTTTGTTGGACATAATTATCTTTTTCGACCCTAAACCCGGTCTCCGTTCTTCTAATAATTGGGTAATCTGTTGGCATTGGGTTCATCAGAGCCCAAAGATACAACGCGTTGGCATCGTAACCTTGGATGGATTGGACCTGCTTTCCTCCCCTAATAAACGTTTTGCCTACCTCGTGATACCTATGAAAAATTATAGAGGGACCCCCGACTATATTATCTCTAATCATTGTGTGTAGACTTGCCTGTTTGCTCGAACATAAACTAAACATTACACCCCTATCAACGGTCTTAAAAAGATACTTTAAACAAACACTCGGAACTGAAATGGGCGTCTTTAAAACAGTCCACGCCTCGCTCCCCATAAAAGCGAACCTGCTGCGCTAAGGCTTCTAATAATGGGACGATATTTGTTGCTGTCTGTCTATTACCAAAAATGTGTTATAGCAATGTTAACACACTATCATGCTTTAGATGTCTCAAATTGTTAACACAAATTTTGAAGCCCTCCTATTTTTACTGTTTTGGTATGCTAAGATTCTATTAAGCTTCAGCTGTCTCAAATCGTTAAACAAATTTTGGAAAACGTTTTGCTATGTTAAGATGCTATCAAGCTGTCTGAAATTGTTACACATATTTTGAAGCTATGAAAGTTTTGCTATGTTAAGATGCTATCAAACTTTAGCTGTCTGAAGTTGTTACACATATTTTGAAGCTATGAAAGTTTTGCTATCAAACTTTAGTTGTCTGAAGTTGTTATACATATTTTGAAGCTATGAAAGTTTTGCTATGTTAAGATGCTATCAAACTTTAGTTGCCTGAAGTTGTTACAACATATTTTGAAGCTATGAAAGTTTTGCTATGTTAAGATATTATCAAGCTTAGTTGTCTGAAGTTGTTACACATATTTTGAAGCTATGAAAGTTTTGCTATGTTAAGATGTTATCAAGGTGTCTGAATTTGTTACACATATTTTGAAGCTATGAAAGTTTTGCTATATGAAGATGCTATCAAGCGGTCTGAAGTTGTTACACATATTTTGAAGCTATAAAAGTTTTGCTATGTTAAGATGCTATCAAACTTTAGTTGTCTGAAGTTGTTACACATATTTTGAAGCTATGAAAGTTTTGCTACGTTAAGATGCTATCAAGCTGTCTGAAGTTGTTACACATATTTTGAAGCTATGAAAGTTTTGCTATGTTAAGATGCTATCAAACTTTAGCTGTCTGAAGTTGTTACACATATTTTGAAGCTATAAAAGTTTTGCTATGTAAGATGTTATCAAGCTTTAGTTGTCTGAAGTTGTTACACATATTTTGAAGCTATGAAAGTTTTGCTATGTTAAGATGTTATCAAGGTGTCTGAATTTGTTACACATATTTGAAGCTATGAAGTTTTGCTATGTTAAGATGCTATCAAGCTGTCTGAAGTTGTTACACATATTTGAAGCTATGAAAGTCTTGCTATGTTAAGATGCTATCAAGCTGTCTGAAGTTGTTACACATATTTTGAAGCTATGAAAGTTTTGCTATGTTAAGATGCTATCAAACTTTAGCTGTCTGAAGTTGTTACACATATTTGAAGCTATAAAAGTTTTGCTATGTTAAGATGTTATCAAGCTTTAGTTGTCTGAAGTTGTTACACATATTTTGAAGCTATGAAAGTTTTGCTATGTTAAGATGCTATCAAACTTTAGTTGTCTGAAGTTGTTACACATATTTTGAAGCTATGAAAGTTTTGCTATGTTAAGATGCTATCAAGCTTTAGCTGTCTGAAGTTGTTACACATATTTTGAAGCTATGAAAGTTTTGCTATGTTAAGATGCTATCAAGCTGTCTGAAGTTGTTACACATATTTTGAAGCTATTAAAGTCTTGCTATGTTAACACATTCGCTACCAAGGATTCAAAAACACACTGCATTATGGCTGCTTTTTACAAATGTTTTTAAATTTAAAATAAAGCAAGAAAGTTTATGAAAATTGATCTAAAACACGGTTTGAACAATTTGTTCAAGAAATCAGACAAGTTAAATAAGAGAATTTTACAAGATTTTATTGGAAATAATTGCAGAAACATCAATAAATAAAAGCCGCAAAAATTGGCTTTTGGGTTTCTTGTGTTGATAACTAGAGTCACATTTTAGCAGCTCCTGGTACAAAATGTGTTGAGATACTGTTGGTACAAAATGTGTTGAGATACTGTCAAGTTTTAAATGTCTGAAGTTATTACACGGAGGCTGGATGCTACCAAAGTTTAGTTATATTAAGACATTTCTTAGATCCTTCAGTGGCACTCTTTCCTCCTTTTATTTTATTTTTTTTTTTTTTTTAAATAATTAATCGGGGTAAATAATTTATCACACACTCCCATCTTTGTGGTATCATTGATTTATAACTGTCATCCTTATGAGGTAAATAATTTATCACACATTCCCATCTTTGTGGTATCATTGATTTATAACTGTCATCCTTACGGGGTAAATAATTTATCACTCCCTCCCATCTTTATGGTATCATTGATTTATAACTGTCGTCCTTATGAGGTAAATAATTTATCACTCCCTCCCATCTTTATGGTATCATTGATTTATAACTGTCGTCCTTATGAGGTAAAATAATTTATCACTCCCTCCCATCTTTATGGTATCATTGATTTATAACTGTCGTCCTTATGAGGTAAATAATTTATCACTCCCTCCCATCTTTATGGTATCATTGATTTATAACTGTCGTCCTTATGAGGTAAATAATTTATCACTCCTTCCCATCTTTATGGTATCATTGATTTATAACTGTCGTCCTTATGAGGTAAATAATTTATCACTCCCTCCCATCTTTATGGTATCATTGATTTATAACTGTCATCCTTACGAGGTAAATAATTTATCACTCCCTCCCATCTTTGTGACACAAATAAAGCAAACTTCTTTTTTTGTTTATTCCTTTTGTTACTTCCTTCCAGCTTCTAGGGAAGACAGAAATAATTTAGAACAAAACTCTTCATGACCAATGATTTGTTGCAGTTATCCTTCCTGCATAGTCAGACTTTGCAAAGAGCCACAGTGAGTCTCACCACAAGCCTCTCAATCCCATCAAGGAAGCCGACCTTTATTAACTCTTTCCGTACGGAAGCTTTTTATCAACCAGCGGAAGAGATGAGACAAAATTTCTCATGGTTTAAGAATCAATCTACATATTATTAACATATAACATATTATATATGGATTTTCAGATAATTGAACAAGGTATTCATCATTATCATCAAGTACTGTCTCAGCAACGAAGGTTGGCTACCATGGATCGCCATTCCACTCTGTTTTTTGCTTTGATAGTGCAGGTTGTCATAGATTGACTTGTCCATCTTTGATGTTACTCGTCCATGTTAGTCTTGGTCTGCCTCTTTTACCTTATATTTTCCCTTCCAATATTACTTTTAGTAGGCTCCTAACAAGGTATTAGATTTCACAAATACAAGATGATACAAGACATGTAAAAGAAATATGGCTTGATGGCATTCACACTAATCAAATTGAGCGTGGCGCACTATGCGGCGAAACGCACGCTGCCGAAATCGGCATAGCGCACAGTGCGGCGAAATGTACAGAAAGAGTTAATTATATTATTGGAACCTTTTCTCTTACTGCTGCACTAATTTTAAATTCATTCCATGGTATAAAGCCTTAGAGGCAGTGCAGCAGGAGGTCGACGCCTGGGAATCATGACCCAGGCGGCCCACCTCCCCTAGAGTGTCAAGAAGCTAAAGGGCCGAAACCACTTGCTCGACGGGGGGACTTCTTCTGATGATCAGATTGCCTCCTGCTGCGAAGCTCTATATAAAGAGTTTCCTACTACTGTCTCTTTCAAATAGTTTGTCCATTTTATCAACATTTGTCCACTTTATCAACATTTGTACATTTTGCCAAATATTTCTCTATCCTTGATGCCACTTTCCATTATTATGATAGAATGCACTCCGTTGCGGTGATTTGAGTGCTGGCAAAATGGCCTGAATCATTTGATTGTAGATTTAAACAGGATAACCAGAATAAGAGTCATTGTAATCTAATTTTGGATTTTTTTGGGGGGAGAGGTATATAAATCTGATCGATGGTTTGACAAGCTGTCATTGTAAAAAGTGTTGTTATGGAAACAGAGCCATAGATTTTAGAAGCAGTGATCTCTGCAAAGGTGCCATTTTGGCACGCAAAGTTTCTGTTTTGAGATTATGGTTCTGCCCTATGTCTTCGGCTCAAAAGGACAATAGATAGATAGATATAAATCTGATCGATGGCTTGACAAGCTGTCATTGTAAAAAGTGTTGTTATGGAAACAGAGCCATAGATTTTAGAAGCAGTGATCTCTGCAATATGTGCCATTTTGGCACGCAAGGTTTCTGTTTTTGAGATTGTGGTTCTGCCCTATGTGCCGTCTTCGGCTCAAAAGGACAATAGATAGATAGATATAAATCTATTGACCTTTTCGAGTCGTAGCTGGGCCCATATGGCGTAGACCAAGATACTCCCTCTCTTATCTGAATTTTTGTTCTAGCAGTTTTCAATTCTTTTAAAGATATTTTATGAAATCTCGCCATTTGTGTCTGTTCTGTGCAAGCAGCTCTATCTCATTGAGGGAGCCGACTCCTGCCTCTCTCAATGTTCTTCTCAGTGTCTCTCTGGGTCTTCCTTTTTTCCTTTTACCTGTTGTTTCCCACATGAGGGCTTGCTTTGCTATTCGGTTATTATCTCTTCTCATCACATGAGGTATATAAATCTATCTATCATCCTTTCGAGCCGAAGACGGCACATAGGGCAGAACCACAATCTCAAAAACAGAAACCTTATGTGCCAAAGCGGCACATATTACAGAGATCACTGCTCTAAAATATGAGGTATATAAATAGTTGAATTTAAAAACAAGTTTTTCTTTCATTACATTGGACAGTTTCATCTGAGAATTGTTATTTTGAGATGTCAACTGAAGGAAAAGTTCAGTTTTTTTTTAATTTTATTGTATTTTGTTAACAGAATGTTCATTTCTTGCAGGAAAATACAGAAATGAAAACAGTGCAGTGGTTTTGTTTAACCCTAAATTATGATGTCAGTCTGTGACTGATATGTTTACGATACCTTAGTAAAAATTACAGTCACTTAATTGTAATATTTGGAGCTCTAAAAATAGTGTTTTATTTCAGTTTTTTGACACACAACTGTGTGTTTACATTAGGACACACACGGGGAACACAGATTTCCTCATTCAGGTTAATTTAAGATCAGAATTTCCTTCAACGGGGTCAAGTGTTACATTGTCTTTCTGGACAGATGCCATAAGTCCGTCAGTATGTTCAGCTACCACATAGCGTTATTTGCTGTGTTCCCCGAGTTGAAAAGAGTTGTTTGATGTCAGTTAACGAAAATTTGTGAATTTTGTTTGTATTATGTGAGAGCATATCTCATGAAGTCAAGAGAAAAATAAATAAATAAATAAAAAATGCAACATCAATGGAAGCAAATCAAACACTCAAGGGTCGCTGGAAGTGGTAATTAGGAAGATACAAACACAAAGGGGTTAGTTAATGTTTGAACACAGCAAAATGTCAAATTTGGAAGAATATGTGTTTTGAAGTTGTAATTTTTACTACAGCATCGTAATCAAGGGTTTAAAAAAAATATGGACATTTACTTATCAATTGGCTTTTTATGTTTAGCAGAAATGGCATTACAATTTGTGCTAGAGATAATCAAAAATCTGTATTAAAAGATGGTCAGTTTTATACTTTATAGACATTTTGTATCGTATATTCACATCATAAAGTTGTTACCAAACCATATTTAGCATGTTTTATTATTTTGTTGAAACAATCATGCCTTGTCTTGAATGTGACATGAAAAATGGAAACGAGAACACCCAAAGCATAACGAGAGTGACGGATACCACCAACTATCAAGGAGGGATTAAGTCATCATACTTCGCCTACGCACTGGCCACAATAGAATGAGAAATCACATGTTCATCAAATTCAAAATAGGTACAACCAGCTTATGCCACTGTACACTGGACAATATGACCACAAAACATGTTCTACAGGATTGCCCCCAGTACGCAGACCTGAGAAGAGCAATGTGGCCCACGCCCAACCTCCCTGGAGGAGAAACTATATGGGGCAGTCAATTCGCTTAAACAGACAGTTGACTTCATGTTAGAGTCTGGAATCCTACTCTGATTGGGTCTTGATTGCAGAGAGAGAGAGAGAGAATGTGACTTTATGTAAATGGTGTTGGTGTCCGCATTACTTAGACTATGAGAGCCTTAATTTTTTAAAATAATTTGGTTAGTACTATCTTTCTTTCACAGAAAACAATCTCTGGTTCCTGTTTAAGACTGAGCTAGTTTAGAAATCATTGATTGCTTTATGATGTTCACCTGATACTAAAGGAATTGATTGGTCATATATTGTCCTTGCTATGTTAGAAGGAAGTCATTGATTGCTTTATGATGTTCACCTGATACTAAAGGAATTGATTGGTCATATATTGTCCTTGTTATGTTAGAAGTCACTGATTGCTTTATGATGTTCGCCTGATACTAAAGGAATTGATTAGTCATATATTGTCCTTGTTATGTTAGAAGTCACTGATTGCTTTATGATGTTCGCCTGATACTAAAGGAATTGATTGGTCATATATTGTCCTTGTTATGTTAGAAGTCACTGATTGCTTTATGATGTTCGCCTGATACTAAAGGAATTGATTAGTCATATATTGTCCTTGCTATGTTAGAAGGAAGTCATTGATTGCTTTATGGTGTTCATCTGATACTAAAGGAATTGATTGGTCATACATTGTCCTTGTTATGTTAGAAGTCATTGATTGCTTTATGGTGTTCACCTGATACTAAAGGAATTGATTGGTCATACATTGTCCTTGTTATGTTAGAAGTCATTGATTGCTTTATAATGTTCGCCTGATACTAAAGGAATTGATAGATCACACATTGTCCTTGCTATGTTAGAAGTCATTGATTGCTTTATGATGTTCGCCTGATACTAAAGGAATTGATAGATCACACATTGTCCTTGCTATGTTAGAAGTCATTGATTGCTTTATGATGTTCGCCTAATACTAAAGGAATTGATAGATTACACATTGTCCTTACAAAGGCAATAAGTAGATGTGTCATGTTGTCATTTACTTGCACCTTTTAGCCAAATACATCTGACTTCATCATCTTCATTAAGTGCTGTCTCAGTATCGAAGGTTGGCTACCATGGATCGCCATTCCACTCTGTCTCTTGCTTTGATGGTGCAGATTGTCACAGGTTGACTTGTCCATCTTTTGATGTTACTCGTCCATGTTAGTCTTGGTCTGCCTCTTTTACCTTGTATCTTCCCTTCCAGTATTACTTTTATTAGGCTGTTGTCTTTTAACATGCCTCAAAAATTTCATATTTTTAGTTGTTTTAAAACTTCATCATTTGTTCTCTTTTCTTTCCATCCAATTCTACCTATTCTTCTATAAATCCACATTTCAAAGGCTTCAATTTTCTGTTCTGTTTTCTTGTCTAATGTCCATGTTTCTGCACCTTACAGGAATATTGAGATGATGTAACATTTTGCTATTCTTAGTTCTAGCCCTGGTGTTATTTGTTTTGATGTTATTATATTTTTCATGGCATTAAAATTACTTTTTTGCCATGCCTATTCTGTTGTTTATTTCAGTTGTACATTTTCCATCACTGGTTATACACATCTCTGACTTCAAGACATCATTTTGAGTGCCAGGTTGCTGTCCCTTTTTGACCCCTACCTGCTTGGCAAGATAGGGGGTTAAGGCAAAGAAATGCAAATGAATGCATAAAAAATGCGAAGCTGCAGTAAAGCTGAATGTGAGGAAAAATAAAAAAATAGAAAAAAAATGGTATGTTAGAAGCTTTACGTGATTAGTGGACGACACAGATTAAACGACGTTTCGGCCCAATAGGCCTTCAGCAGGAATAACAAAAAAAAAAAAACACACACAGATACTATATAGCTAGCCAGTAATGAAACATCCAAAACAAAAATAATCTAAATATGTTAAAGAAAATAAAAATGTCTTCCCTGTGTGTCAGGCCGAGGTCAAAATGAAAGGAAATGGTAACCTGAGTGTGGCTGTCGTGTATGTGCAGAAATGTGCGCAGAGAACAGAACCAGAGGAGTTGGCTAGATAGGACTGGTTATTCTGTTTCTAGAGGCACTGCAAAGAGGCTGAGTGAGGTCTGGATGGTTAACTGATCCTGACACAGGGCATTAACTATGAGTCGCAGACAGCTTCCAGCTCTGCTGCTGTCAGGTGCCCTGACTCCAGATCGATGAGAATCTAGCTCCACCTTTTTCTTGTACTCAAGACTAGTTCATTAACCGCTGCCCACCCTCTTCTTGTACTCAAGACTAGTTCATTAACCGCTGCCCACCCTCTTCTTGTACTCAAGACTAGTTCATTAACCTCTGCCCACCCTCTTCTTGTACTCAAGACTAGTTCATTAACCGCTGCCCACCCTCTTCTTGTACTCAAGACTAGTTCATTAACCGCTGCCCACCCTCTTCTTGTACTCAAGACTAGTTCATTAACCGCTGCCCACCCTTTTCTTGTACTCAAGACTAGTTCATTAACCGCTGCCCACACTTTTCTTGTACTCAAGACTAGTTCATTAAACACTGCCCACACTTTTCTTGTACTCAAAGGACTAGTTGACTGTGACCTCCCCTTTGAAATAAACACAACAAAAAGTCAGCTATTTTACACACAGGCCTCATCAAAACAGTCGTTTATTGATTGACCAGAAGGATAAAACTATGGATTAAATCTCAATGTTTAATTTTTTTTTTTTTTTAAATGCTACAAGTTGATGTAGATCACGGACAATATGATCCAAAATATCACTGTTATCAACTGATATAAAGTTATAGCGAAGGTTGCCACTCATAACATTAACAGTCACAATAATATTAACATGGGCATTAACATTGTCAGTCACAATAACATTAATATGGGCAAAATCATCCGTCACATTATAACATTAAGTCACAATAACATTAATATGGGCAAAATCATCCGTCACATTATAACATTAAGTCACAATAAGATTAATATGGGCAAAATCATCAGTCACATTATAACATTAAGTCACAATAACATTAATATGGACAAAATCATCAGTCACATTATAACATTAAGTCACAATAACATTAATATTGACAAAATCATTAGTCACATTATAACATTAACAGGTCTTTCCTTCTTCATTTGATTCATGGTGAAAGATTTTTTGCTCCTTTTCACTTTAGTTGGTCACTCTCTGCCATGTTTCTAGCGTTCCGTTTATCCATTTCTTTCACTGTTGTTAAGAAATTAAGACAAAAAAATCAAGTAAAAAAAATTTTTACCCAACAATAACTTATTTTTATTAATTAAAGATCAAGTGCAATGAATATTTCATTTTCATAAGATGGGAAACAGTTCTGTTTAATCATTCTTGTGTTCTACATCATCAACAATTACCATAATCCACTCAACACTCTATAATCGCTAAATCATCAAGTACCATAATCCACTCAACACTTTATAATAGCTAAATCATCAAGTACCATAATCCACTCAACACTTTATAATAACTAAATCATCATGTACTATAATCCACTCAACACTTTATAATAGCTAAATCATCAAGTACCATAATCCACTCAACACTTTATAATAGATAAATCATCAAGTACCATAATCCACTCAACACTTTTTAATAGCTAAATCATCAAGTACCATAATCCACTCAACACATTATAATAGCTAAATCATCAAGTACCATAATCCACTCAACACTTTATAATAGCTAAATCATCAAGTACCATAATCCACTCAACGCTTTATAATAGCTAAATCATCAAGTACCATAATCCACTCAACACTCTATAATCACTAAATCATCATGTACCATAATCCACTCAACACTCTATAATCAACAAATCATCCACTCAACACTCTATAATCACTAAATCATCAAGTACCATAATCCACTGATGACATCATGGGACGCACCAAAATGGCAGCTTATTTATATTCGAGCTATGGACTAAGCAATGTTTACATTGAACACCACGATATATGTTATTGATGCGAGTTGGCAGATTTTTTAAAATGTTTTCAAGGGTTTGAACATAAATGTTTGTTCACAGTTCGTTAACCTTCGCTGTAGATAAAGTCGTTAATTCGATGACTTCGTTTTGGAGGTTTGTGACCTTGGTAGCTAAGGACCTAACTTGTGCAAACGGATGGCATTGGCAAGGATCATTTTGAATCTATGAAGTGGGCTCATTTTGTGTTTAACTCAAAAGCATGTGCTTTTTAACCAAAGACCTTTTTTTGGGGACTCAATGAAGATATCCCCGATGGAAGAATAAATTGTACTATTAGTCCCATAAATGATTCGCTTCCAGAGGTTTATGATGTAAACAAAGCAGTTTTGTCATTGCAAGTGAATAATGTCCACACCTATAATTGGTCAGGATTGTGTAGCAGCAGCAGCTTTATAGCGAACACAGAAAACATCACAGGATTGTGCTGTTCTGAAACAGCTATGCCATGCTACCCTAGAATTGCCTTTAATGGGATTACTGTGACCACAAACCACTCTCCATGTGTGTGCCACATATTTACACCCCAGAAAGAAATACTGAATATAACAACATCACGTGCCGTCTGTGATATTAATGACCACAGACCAGGAGCCTCCAGTATGATTGATACAACTGTTGCACCAAGCATTTCATCAGCATAGCCATATCTATGGAATGTTAATCTGACATTGTTCTTGAATGATGTCCAAGTTAATGAGACATCAGAATCGTGTGGCAGCAGCTACAAGAAGGGAGCGGAGAACATCAAGTTCTGCTGCTATAAAGGAGACTTGCCTTGCTATCCCAGAATTGCCTTAAATGGGATCACTGTAGTTGAAAACTTCTCCTCTTGTGTAAACTACACATTCACATCTAAGAGTGAATCAGTGAAGGTCACAAAATCATATTCTCTCTGTGGTTTTACTAACTACAGGTCTTGTGGCTTCTGTTGGATTGGAAATGATAACTTACCACCACTGTGTGTCTATATGTTTGGAATTGGAGTCATCAATGATGGCCTAACATCATCAAGTGCTATGACGATCATCATTTTCGGGAGGACGTGAACTCCCATGGTATATGGTGGATAGGCGGCAGGAACCATTGAAGGCTATGTCTGAAAAGTGTTCCTTCTTGCAGTTTCCTCATATTCCAAGTCCGGCTTGTTGCAGGAGCTACTGAGTTAAGTGCTCTGTGCACACCATGAGCTGTGTGTCTCATCCGTTTTGACCCTGCTTCGATATCCTGCTTGTTTACGATGAATGATATCGTATGACAGGGAACAGTTGGCTGTGTTCACTTTCTGCGCGGTTTCGCCTTATGTCTTTTGGCGTCTGCTGAGACTGCTATGATGGGGACTACAGTTACCTTTCTTTGTTTGGGAGATGAGTTAGTAATTCGGATGATTCCACTGGCACGGACGGTTGAGCAATTATGGATTTTAATTCGTTTGCTGTGATACCGAGGCCTTCCATAACCAATAACCAATAATCCACTCAACACTCTATAATCAACAAATCATCAACTCAACACTTTATAATAGCTAAATCATCAAGTACCAATCCACTCAACACTCTATAATCACTCATTCTTGCTGGCACAAGTGATCAAGTCTCTCCATAACTTTCCATACCTACAGCTATTTATCATTTCTTCGCAACCTATTACTCTTTTCAACTGTCTTGTATCTTTTCTCTCTACTTTCCTCCTTTATGGTGTTCAATGTGAGGAAATTGCAATGTTCTTGTAACAAAAAGATTATCATCATCAAAAAAGTTATGACTGAATTTATACAATTCTTGAGTCTGGAGAATGTTTGGTTGCTGTTCTGGTGTTTAGATCAGAGTTTTGTTTCACCCCCCGACAGAAAAAATTACCCTACCATCATTCGAACTCGCATATACCAATTTTGTAGATTTGACAAGAGTGGAAGGAATAGACCTGGAGACAGTTCAGAACTGCAACTACCTGGGACATACTATAACCAGTGATGGAAAATGTAAAACTGAAATAAATAAAAGAATAGGTATGGCAAAAAAGTAATTTTAATGCCATGAAAAATATACTAACATCAAAACAAATAACACCAGGGCTAAAACTATGAATAGCAAAATGTTACATCTTCCCAATATTCCTGTATAGTGCAGAAACATGGACATTAGATAAGAAAACATAACATAAAATTGAAGACTTTGAAATGTGGATTTATAGAACAATAGGTAGAATTGGATGGAAAGAAAACAAAACAAACAAGGAAGTTTTAAAACAACTAAAAATGAAAAGGAAACTACTAAACACAATTAGAGCAAGACAAATGAAATTGTTGGGTCATGTTAAAAGACACAGCAGTCTAATAAAAGTAATATTGGAAGGGGAAATACAAGGTAAAAGAGGCAGACCAAGACTAACATGGACAGGTAACATCAAAAGATGGACAAACCAACCTACAACAACCTGCACCATCAAAGTAAGAGACAGAGTGGAATGGCGATCCATGGTAGTCAACCATCGCTGCGGAGAGGGCACCCGATGATGAGATTTGACAGTGGTTTCTACCCATCCCACCAGCAGATCTCTTGATAGAAAGCAAGTTTCACAAACTTGTGATTCAGAAGGTCAGCATCTTGTTTAAATGCTTATTACTAGATTGTGGTTTTACAGAAGAATGTTGAGAATACCATGGACAGCTAAGAAGAGTAATGAAAACGTTCTGAAAGAGGCCAAAGCAAAAAGAGAGCGAATTTCCAATATTAGGAAGAAACAATCATCATTTTTTGGCCATGTAATGAGAAGGGAACAGCTGGAATATATTGTAACAACTGGGAAAATTGAGGGAGGAAGAGAGAGAGGGAAGCAAAGAGAAAAGATACCAGACAGCTTAAGAAAATAGAAGGTCAACAACAGAAATGATAAATAACTGTCGAGATCGAAAGTTGTGGAGAAACATGATCACCTACGCCAGCAGGCTTGGTACTTAATGATGATGACTAGATTGTGTTGCCCACTGTTTCACACCTTGAGGTCCAGGCATCAGTCTTCAACATACAACATTTGTTGATGACTGCTTCTGTAGCTTTTTGTTATCCTTAACTTCCCCGCAAGAGGCAGTTGTTTGTAGTCAGAGTTGTATTTAATTGTTAAAAATAAGCATTAGATAAACAAATGATATTAATAAGGAAAGACAAACAATAAGGAAGTCAGAAGCAGAATAGCACAGGCAGCATTAGCCTTCAGAGACCTTAAGAAGATGTGGAAATAAACCCCACGACAACCATATTCCCTATATGCCACTTGGCATGATGGGGCTTTCTACTTCTATCTATTGACCTTTCGAGCCGTAGCCGGCCCATAGGGCATAGACCAAGATACTCCCTCTCTTATCTAAAATTTTTGTTCTAGCAGTTTTCTTTTAAAGATATTTTATCAAATCTCGCCATTTGTCTCTGTTCTGTGCAAGCAGCTCTATCTCATTGAGGGAGCCGATTCCTGCTGCTTTTGCCTCTCTCATCAATGTTTTTCTCAGTGTCTCTCTGGGTCTTCCTCTTTTTCTCTTACCTGTTGTTTCCCACATGAGGGCTTGCTTTGCTATTCGGTTATTATCTCTTCTCATCACATGTCCAACATATGACCATCGTCTTTTCTTTATTATTGAAGATATTAGTGGTTGATTGGCGATTTCTCTAATTTCCTCGTTTGTTTTGAATTTGTTCTACGCTATACCAAGTATTTTCCTTAGACATTTATTTTCGAATGCATTCAACTTTGTTTCTATATCTCTTGTTGTTTTCCAGCTTTCACATTCATATGTAAGGATTGATAGTACATTTGATTTGAATAGCCTAAGTTTTGTGTTTGTGCTGATGAGTTTTAATTTCCACAACTTTTCAAGGCTTCTGAAAGACATTGCTGCTTTAGCTATTCTGATTCTAATTTCTTTGCTTGTATCCCCTTCTCGATCAATGTGACTTCCAAGATAGATAAAGTGATCGATCTCTTCTACTGGTTTGTTTTCCAAGTAAATTTTGTCGTCTGTTGGAATTAAACTTTTCATGACTTTAGTCTTTTCATGATTGATCTCAAGCCCAATTTTTCTACTTACTGGACTGCTTTAAGTAAAACTAAAAATATGATTTATTAATCCACCCTTACTAATGTATGTTTCCTTACCATACAAAGTATATATTAACCATAGATTATAAAACTGATACCATCATAAAAATTCATCATCAAGTACCTAGCCTGCTGGCATAGGTGATCATGTCTCTCCACAACTTTCAATCTCGATAGTTATTTATCATTTCTGTTATTGACCTTCTGCCAAGCCATTCTCTTAAACTGTCTGGTATTTTTTATATTTGTTTCCTTCTATCCCTTCATCCCTCAATTTTCCCAGTTGTTACAATATATTCCAGTTGTTCTCTTCTCAATACATGGCCAAAAAATGATGATTGTTTCTTCCTAATATTGGAAATTAGCTCTCTTTTTGCTTTGACCTCTCTCAGAACATCTTCATTACTCTTCTTAGCTGTCCATGGTATACTCAACATTCTTCTGTAAAACCACATTTCTACAGATTCCAGTGATTTTCTTGTCTGTTGCCCTATTGTCCATGATTCACATCCATATGTTAAGACTGGCTCTACATAACATTTAAGAACTATTCTTCTTGTTTCTATTATCAAAATGGATTGCATAGTATCTTCCTCATTTTTTGGAAAGCTGCTTTTGCCTGAGCCATTCTGCATCTCACCTCTTTTGTACATCTTCCATCTGAGGTTAACAAAGTTCCCAAATATTTAAATTCATTACCATACCAAGCATATATTAACCATAGATTACAATACCGATAGCATCATAAAAATTACTGCATCAAAATACAAATTCTTCCAAATTTAACAGTTTACCATAGTCAAATAGTTCCGTCCTTCACGTACCTTACTAATTACTACTTCTGGTGATTCCTGAGTATTGCATTTGTTTCCTTTGTTGTCGCAATTTTATTTTTATTGCGTGAGATGCAATCTTGTATAATTACAACAAAAATTCACAATTTTTTTAAGAAATTCATGGTTTTTCCTCCTTGGTCATCGGCTAACATCAAACAATCCTTTGTAACTCAGGAAATACAGCAATTAATGCTATGAGGTAGCAGAACACACTGATTGGACTTATGGCTGTTGCCGTATCAATAGACAATGTAACACGTCCGGTCCATGTGGTCAAATTTCATGTCATAAATCAATCTGAGACAGAAAATCAGAGCCCAGAAAATCAGAGCCCTGTGTCTCTCCTAGTGTAAACACACAACTGTGCATCAAAAATTCAAAGAAAATACTATTTTTAGAGCTCCTAATGTTACATTTAAGTGGTAGTATCTTTTACTAACGTATCATAAAAGAAAGGATAGGTCTTGACTGTGCAAAAGAAAGAATAGGTCATGATATTGTAAAAGAAAGGATAGGTCATGACTGTGCAGAAGAAAGGATAGGTCATGACTGTGTAAAAGAAAGGATAGGTATTGACTGTGTAAAAGAAAGAATAGGTCATGATAGTGTAAAAGAAAGGATAGGTCTTGACTGTGTAAATGAAAGGAAAGGTCATGATAGTGTAAAAGAAAAAATATGTCTTGACTGTATAAAAGAAAGGACAGGTCTTGACTGTGCAATCACAGAAAGATGGTAGTGGCAGTCAACATCACCACAAGCCAAACAAACCAGAAGGTGAAGCTAATATTCACATCAATACTCACAACTTTGATCCCTGTCCTGACAACCCTTAACAGTACAACTGATCTCATCTGGTTGACACAGCAGCCACTCATGACTTTGTCCTCTGGTTGACCGCACTCAAAAACAGCCAGACCTAAATAGAAACATTTTTATCTCATGTGCTTTTTATCATCATCATCGAGTGCCATCTCCGCAGCGAAGACTGGCTAACATGGAGCGTCATTCTGCTCTGTCTCTTGCTTTGATGGTGCAGTTGTCATAGGTTGACTTGTCCATCTTTTGATGTTACTCGTCCATGTTAGTCTTGGTCTGCCTTTGCCTCTTTTACCTTGTATTTTCCCCTCCAGGATTACTTTTAGTTGGCTGTTGTGTCTTTTAACATGCCTCAAAAATCTCATTTGTTTTGTTTGAATTGTGTTTAGTATTTCTCTTTTCATGTTTAGTTATTTTAAGACTTCATCGTTTGTTTTCTTTTCCTTCCATCCAATTTGACCTATTCTTCTATATATTCACATTTCAAATGCTTCGATTCTCTGTTTTGCATTCTTTTCTAATGTCCATGTTTCTGCATACATATAGGAATGTTGAGAAGACATAACATTTTGCTATTCTTACTTTTAGCCCTGGTGTTATTTGTTTTGTTGTTAGTATGTTCTTCCTGACAAAATTATTTTTTGCCATTCTATTCTTTTGTTTATTTCAGTTGTACATTTTCCATCACTGGTTATAGTATGTCCAAGGTAATTGTAGTTCTGAACTGTCTCCAAGTCTATTCCTTCAATTTTGATATCCACTTGTGGGTTTTGAGTATTTTCTTTATTTATGATCATAGTCTTTTTGATATTCATATCTAGTCCATATTTTTTGCTTGTCATGTTTATTTCATTAAGTAATTGTTGTAGATCTTTAGGATTTTCTGCTAGTAGTACAGTATCGTCAGCTATTTTGTATAGTTTATGTGATCAAGAGAGAAAGAGTAAGAAGTGACAATACAATGAAGAGAGTTTGGATTATACCCCTACTGGATCGTTTTAACCCTGGATTATGATACTGCATTAAAATTAATTGTGTAAATCAAAACTCATCAGCACAAACACAAAACTTAGGCTATTCAAATCAAAACTCATCAGCACAAACACAAAACTTAGACTATTCAAATCAAAACTCATCAGCACAAACACAAAACTTAGACTATTCAAATCAAAACTCATCAGCACAAACACAAACTTAGACTATTCAAATCAAAACTCATCAGCACAAACACAAAACTTAGACTATTCTAATCAAAACTCATCAGCACAAACACAAAACTTAGACTATTCAAATCAAAACTCATCAGCACAAACACAAAACTTAGACTATTCAAATCAAAACTCATCAGCACAAACACAAAACTTAGACTATTCAAATCAAAACTCATCAGCACAAACACAAAACTTAGACTATTCAAATCAAAACTCATCAGCACAAACACAAAACTTAGACTATTCAAATCAAAACTCATCAGCACAAACACAAAACTTAGACTATTCAAATCAAAACTCATCAGCACAAACACAAAACTTAGACTATTCAAATCAAAACTCATCAGCACAAACACAAAACTTAGACTATTCTAATCAAAACTCATCAGCACAAACACAAAACTTAGACTATTCAAATCAAAACTCATCAGCACAAACACAAAACTTAGACTATTCAAATCAAAACTCATCAGCACAAACACAAAACTTAGACTATTCTAATCAAAACTCATCAGCACAAACACAAAACTTAGACTATTCAAATCAAAACTCATCAGCACAAACACAAAACTTAGACTATTCAAATCAAAACTCATCAGCACAAACACAAAACTTAGACTATTCAAATCAAAACTCATCAGCACAAACACAAAACTTAGACTATTCTAATCAAATGTACTATCAACCCTTATATATGCGTGTGAAAGCTGGAAAACAACAAGAGATACAGAAACAAAGTTGAACGCATTCAAAAATAAATGTCTAAGGAAAATACTTGGTATAGCATGGAAACGAATTCAAAACAAACGAGGAAATTAGAGAAATTGCCAATCAACCACTAATATCTTCAGTAATCAAGAAAAGACGGTCATATGTTGGACATGTGATGAGAAGAGATAACCGAATAGCAAAACAAGCCCTCATGTGGGAAACAACAGGTAAGAGGAAAATAGGAAGACCCAGAGAGACACTGAGAAGAACACTGATGAGAGAGGAGAGAGCAGCAGGAATCGGCTCCCTCAGTGAGATAGAGCTGTTTGCACAGAACAGAGACAAATGATGAGATTTGATAAAACATCTTTAAAAGAATTGAAAACTGCTGGAACAAAAAAATTCAGATAAGAGAGGAAGTATCTTGGTCTACGCCCTATGGGCCGGCTACGGCTCGAAAGGTCAGTAGATAGATAGAAATTACCATATCAGAACACAAATTATTCAAAATTTGATAGTTTGCAACGTTCAAACATCCCCCCCCCCCTCTCCGTGTATCTAGGACTACAAAGGACAAGAGGTAGGGTTCAATCCCAACCGACGGCTTCCGGGTTCACCCAGCCTTAAATGGGTACCGGATCTTTTTCTGGCAGAGTAAAGCGGCATTGGCGTAATACTGACCACATTACCCCAAAAATTATGTGCTGAAGGTCTGTAAAATTTATGGTCACTCACGCCATATTCCCTATAAGCCACTTTGCGTGACGAGGGTACTTTATACTCTTTTTTATTCCGTGTATCTTCCTAATTACTACTTCTGATGACCCCTGAGTGTTGAATTTGTTTCTATTGAATGTTGGATTCCCACAGCTTCTCTACAGCTTGACATGAACAAAGTAGGACCTGCTGTTATTTTGACTTGAGCAATTACTTTTCCTCTACAGCTTCACATGAACAAAGATGAACTTGATCTTACCTGACCTTTACTGAACCTTGCCCCTGAACCTGCTGCCAGCTTGACCTGTGCACCGACTGCTGGAAGGTTCAAGGTTGAAGCAGTCAAGCACCGCCCACAGTATAAGAACTGCACACAGATTTCTTCATGTTCCACATATTTAGTCGTAAGACCTGCAATTCACAAAGCAGACAAAACCATTATTTCTCATATTTGTCACTATACTATGACATGTGGAACAAAGATGTCATTGAGTCAAACTGTGACAAGTAATAAACAGTGTGAGCATAACACTCTTTGATTGATCTGGAAATACCAACCAACTTTGGTAGATTCCAGAACTTGCGGCTGGTGGTGGCAGCTACCTATACCACGAAAACAGGACACCGCCACACTTACATCTTTGGACATGTGGGACAAAGATGTCACTTGGAACAGAGTCAAATTGTAATAATTAATATACAGTGTGACCACAAAAACACTCCTTGATTCACCTGGAAATGCCAACCAACTTTAGTAGATTCCAGAACTTGCGGCTGGTGGTGGCGGCTACCTATACCAGGAAAATGGGACACCACCACACTTACATCTTTGAACGTGGGAAAAAGATGTCACTAGGAAAAGAGTCAAATTGTGACAATTAATATACAGTGTGACCACAAAAACAGTACTTGATTCACCTGGAAATACCAACCAACTTTGGTAAATTCCAAAACTTGCTGCTGGTGGTGGCAGCTACCATTTCCAGCAAAATGGGGCACTGCCACACTTACATCTTTGGGCATGTGGGACAAAGATGTCACTTGGAACAGAGTCAAATTGTGACAATTAATATACAGTGTGACCACAAAAACACTCCTTGATTCACCTGGAAATGCCAACCAACTTTTGTAGATTCCAGAACTTGCTGATGGTGGCTACCTTTTCCAGCAAAATGGGGCGCTGCCACACTTACATCTTTGCTGTTATAAATTTAATTTCTTTTTCTCTTCTTAGAGCTCACCCGTTAAGTTGGTGTGGATGCGTTGTATCGTTAGTTTACGGCAATGCCGTGATATCTGAGCCTTGCCTTATGATTATGGAAGGCCTCGGTATCACTGCAAACGATTTAAAATCCATAAATTGCTCAACCACCCGTGCCAGTGGAATCATCCGAATTACTAACTTATCTCCCAACACAAAGAAAGGTAGCTGTAGTCCCGATCATAGTAGTCTCAGCGCGCGCCAAAAGACATAAGGCGAAACCACACAGAAAGTGAACACAGCCAACTGTTCCTTGTCATACGATATCATCATTCATCGTAAACAAGTGGAATATCAAAACACGATCAAAATGGATGAAAGACACAGCTCACGATGAGCACAAAGCACTTAACTCAGTAGCTCCTGCAACAAGTCGGACTTGGAATATGAGGAAACTGCAATATGAGCCTTTCGGCCCAACACATCCATCTTTAGCTTATATAAGTAGATTTGTTTAACAATTTTTGCACGAACAGCTTCCATTTAGGCCTACTCATTTCAATATTTAACTGCCAAGGGTTCTTTAATGTGCACACAGAACCTCCGGCTTTTTGCTGTTAACCAAGAGGACTAGACATGAGATCTCGATGAGCACCTGGCATACAGATGGATTGGCCACATGGGACAGAATGACCAGGTGTTCTACAAGTGGCTCCAGAACACTCAACTTAACTGTTTGTGACTATTTCCTTTCGGGGTACATGAAGGACAGTGTGTATGTGTACCTCCACTACCCTCAAATCCGGATAGTTGTTAGTCGCTGGATTATCTTTATTGCATATTGAACAAGTATCTATAATTGCTGAGATCCCCTCTGCAGCAAATTCCGCAGTTGTGGTTATGGGAGGTCCCGGTATCACTGCAAACGAATTAAAAACCATAATTGCTCAACCGCCTGGGCCAGTGGAATCATTCAAATTACTATCTCATCTCCCAAACAAAGAAAGGTAGCTATAGACCACAGTGTGAAATGACAGAAATAAAACTAGGCTGCTTCAGATGTCATTCATTGCTTTCTCTGTAGCTCTCTTGAAATTCGTCCTCATCATGTGCCATAATGGTTGGTGATCATTTCCTTCCACAATTCTCTATCTACAGTGCAGAAAGATACAGAATCATATCAATTCTGTTAACTGTTTTCTGTGCCACGACACCAATCTATCCAGTATCTTCTCTCTTTGTCATCCGTAATTTCTCTTTCCCTGTATTTTACAAATGAATGGAATGAACTTAAAGAAATGGCAAGAAACAGAACGGCATGGAAAGTGTTTGTTGAAGACCTATACTCCACAGGGAGGTGAAAGTTAGAAGGAAACAAAGCAACAGGACAGTATGGGAAGTGTTTATTGAAGGCTTATGCTCCACAGCAACAGGATAGCATCTAACTATCTACTGACCTTTTGAGCCGTAGCCAGCCCATAGGGCATAGACCCAGATACACTTTTTTCTAAATTTGTACTCTAGCAGTTTTCAATCCTTGTAAAGATATTTTATCAAATCTCGAACAGGACAGCATGGGTGTTTATTGAAGACCTATGCTCCACAGGGAGCTGAGAGGTAGAAGCAGATGAAGCAACAGGACAGCATGGGAAGTGTTTATTGAAGACCTATGCTCCACAGGAAGCTGAAAGGTAGAAGAAGAATCTTAATATTATCAAACAATGTCTGAAAAGCCAATTATAGCCAAACTATAAATAAAATTCATCATCATCAAGTGCCGTCTCCGCATCAAAGGTTGACTACAATGGAGCACCATTCCGCTCTGTCTCTCGCTTTGATGGTGCTGGTTGTCATAGGCTGCCTTGTCCATCTTTTGATGTTACTCATTCATGTTTGTCTTGGTCTGCCTCCGTTACCTTGTATTTTCCCTTCCAATTTTACTTTTAGTAGGCTGTTGTGTCTTTCAACATGCCCCAACAATTTTATTTGTCTTGTTCTAATTGTATTTAGTAGTTCTCTTTTTATTTTTGTTGTTTTAAAACTTCATCATTTGTTCTTTTTTCTTTCCAGCAAATTCTACCTATTGTTCTATAAATCCACATTTCAAAGGCTTCAATTTTCTGTCCTGTTTTCTTGTCTAATGTACATGTTTCTGCACCATCTTCATCATCATCAGGTGCTGTACCGGTTGGCATTGGCGATCATGTCCTTCCACAATCTTCTATCTACAGTGCATCGTATAAGCTCAATTGTTGACTGTTTTCCATGCCATGACACCACGCTATCCAGTATTTTCTCTCTTTGTTGTCCACGATCTCTCTTTCCTTTTATTTTATTTTGCCAGTTGTAATCAAGTATTCCAATTTTCCTCTTCTCATGATGTGCCCAAAAAATGTTGATTGCTTCTTTCTGATGTTTTTAGGAGCTCCCTTTTTGTGTTGGCCTCTTTAAGAACTTCCTCATTGGTCTTTTTATCTGTCCAGGGAACTTTCAACATTCTTCTGAGAAATCCCATCTCTGTGGCCTCTAATCGTCTTTTCATTTGTTTGTCTACTGTCCATGATTCGCTTCCATAAGTCAGAATTGGTTCTATATAGCACTGATGAACTCTCTTTCACCATACAGGAATATTAAGAAGACATAACATTTTACTATTCTTAAAACTATAAATTATTTTCTTCAATAAAAGTATCATTGAGCCTAAAATGTGTAGTATCACCTACAGCAAACCTGGACTTGATGATCCTACCTGTCTTACACTCAGTCATGCCCTGAAGGCCAACCCAGTCGGTTCGTTTAGGAAAGAACAAGGAACCTGTGTGATCCATATTCCCAGCATCCTTCAGAAAGGAAGGAACATTTCTCAGTTCCTGAAACTCTGAAGGTGACACAGAGGTTTTCACATTTTTGCTAATAGGATCAACCTAGGCAGTACCAAATATATTTTCTGTCACAGATGCATCATCTACAATCACAAATATGTCACTGATGCATCATCTATTATCACAAACATGTCACAGATACATCATCTACTATCACAAACATGTCACTGATGCATCATCTATTATCACAAACATGTCACAGATGCATCATCTATTATCACAAACATGTCACAGATGCATCATCTATTATCATCACAAACATGTCACAGACACATCATCCACTATCACAAACACACCACAGATACATCATCTACTATCACAAAAACATCACAGACACATCATCCACTATCACAAACACACCACAGATACATCATCTACTATCACAAAAACATCACAGACACATCATCTACTATCACAGACACACCACAGATACATCATCTACTATCACAAAAACATCACAGACACATCATCTACTATCACAGACACACCCCAGATACATCATCCACTATCACAAAAACATCACAGACACATCATCTACTATCACAAACACACCACAGATACATCATCTTCTATCACAAAAACATCACAGATACATCATCTACTATCACAAACACACCACAGATACATCATCTACTATCACAAAAACATCACAGATACATCATCTATCACAAAAACATCACAGATACATCAACTACTATCACAAACACACCACAGATACATCATCTATTATCACAAAAACATCACAGACACATCATCTACTATCACAAACACACCACAGATACATCATCTACTATCACAAAAACATCACAGATACATCATCTACTATCACAGATACATCATCTACTATCACAAAAACATCACAGATACATCATCTACTATCACAGATACATCATCTACTATCACAAAAACATCACAGATACATTATCTACTATCACAAGCACACCACCGATACATCATCTACTATCACAAAAACATCACAGATACATCATCTACTATCACAAGCACACCACAGATACATCATCTACTATCACAAAAACATCACAGATACATCATCTACTATCACAAAAACATCACAGACACATCATCTACTATCACAAGCACACCACAGACACATCATCTACTATCACAAAAACATCACAGATACATCATCTACTATCACAAAAACATCACAGACACATCATCTACTATCACAAAAACATCACAGACACATCATCTACTATCACAAGCACACCACAGATACATCATCTACTATCACAAACACGCCACAGATACATCATCTACTATCACAAACACACCACAGACACATCATCTACTATCACAAACACACCACAGATACATCATCTACTATAACAAACACACCACAGATACATCATCTACTATCACAGACACATCATCTACTATCACAAACACACCACAGACACATCATCTACTATCACAAACACAACACAGATACATCATCTACTATCACAAAAACACCACAGATACATCATCTACTAAAAACACCACAGATACATTACTTACTATCACAAACACACCACAGATACATCATCTACTATCACAAACACACCACAGATACATCATCTACTATCACAAAAACATCACAGAAATATTATCTACTATTACAAGCATATCATAAGTTTACCATAAATATATTTCTTCTTCTTTCCTTCCTCATCTGCCTTTCAGCATCGAGGGTAGATATAATTTGTGATCTTTTGCTCTTCTGTTCATCTCTGCTGTTGTTGTTTCCTAGTGTTTTGAATATTCTGTCAATCCATCTTTTTCATGGTCGGCCCTTCGGTCTGGTGTTCTCGTAACGTTTATTGAAGGTTCTTTGTATTGTGTTTTGATCTTTCTGCCTTGTCACGTGGCTAAACCATTTTATCTGTTGTTTCCTTATATATTCTATGGCGTGGGCTATTCCTAGCTTTTTTCTCAGTTCTTCATTTCTGATCTTATCTCTCAGACTGTTTCCTGTCATTCGTCTAACACATTTCATCTCTGTAGAGGTTATTTTTCTTATTGTTCTTGCATCTAGGGTCCAGGACTGGCATTGGTAGCACAACGTTGGAATGAAGATTGTATTGTAGAGTGCCCGTTTTGCCTCTAGAGTTATTTCCTTGTTGGACAAAAGTAGTGATAACTGTCCAATGATTTGACAAGCTTTGTTGCATCTTGAGTCTATTTCTACTGTTTGTGATTTGTCATTTGTCACTAGGATTCCTAGGCATTTAAATTCCTCTACTTGTTGTAGTTGTCTGCCATCTATAGTTATGTTGATGTTTTGTTTCCCATTTTGTTATATTCCTGACTTTTGTTTGTTGATGTTCATATGTTTATGTTGTATTTTGTGCCTGTGCTGTTGAGTCTATTTAAATGTTCTTGTAGGTCTTCTATTGGCTCAATTATTGGTTTGTAATTTACATTTACCTGATGGCTTAATTATTGGTTATAATTTACAATTACCTGATGGCTCAACTAATGGTTGTAATTTACATTTACCTGATGGCTCAATTATTGGTTGTAATTTACAATTACCTGATGGCTCAATTATTGGTTGTAATTTACATTTACCTGATGGCTCAATTATTGGTTGTAATTTACATTTACCTGATGGCTCAATTATTGGTTGTAATTTACAATTACCTGATGGCTCAATTATTGGTTGTAATTTACAATTACCTGATGGCTCAATTATTTGTTGTAATTTACAATTACCTGATGGCTCAATTATTGGTTGTAATTTACAATTACCTGATGGCTCAATTATTGGTTGTAATTTACATTTACCTGATGGCTCAATTATTGGTTGTAATTTACATTTACCTGATGGCTCTATTATTGGTTGTAATTTACAATCATAGAGTAGAGGCATCTATTATTACCTGATGGCTCTATAATTGGTTGTAATTTACAATCATAGAGTAGAGGCATCTATTACCTGATGGCTCAGTTATTGGTTGTAATTTACAATTACCTGATGGCTCTATTATTGGTTGTAATTTACAATCATAGAGTAGAGGCATCTATTACCTGATGGCTCAGTTATTGGTTGTAATTTGCAATTACCTGATGGCTCTATTATTGGTTGTAATTTACAATCATAGAGTAGAGGCATCTATTACCTGATGGCTCAACATTATCTGTAAGAATATGTCCGCAACTTGAACAAGTGATAACCAGCTTGTTTGACTGACTCTGGGAACATAACACAAAATGACAGTTAAAAGATAAAGAATGTGATGTAAGATTAGAGTTACAGACAAATGTATAATAAGTTGCAACAAGTTAAACAAATTAAAAGGATGGAAATGGCAGGACAAAATCACTAACATAGAATTATGGAAATGTACCAGTCAAATACCAGTGGATAAAGAGATATAGCAAAGACAATGACGCTGGATAGGACACACACTGCGGAAGCCAACTGAGAGTATTACACAACAGGCCCTTTTTTGGAATCCCCAGGGGAAAAGACAAAGAGGAAGACCAAGGAATTTTTGGAGAAGACAGATAGAAGCAGAGATGAAGATAATGGGGAAGACATGAAATGATCTTAAAAGAATGGCAAGAAACAGAACGACTTGGAAAGTGTTTGCTGAACACCTATGCTCCACAGGGAGCTGAAAGGTAGAAGAAGAAGACCAAGTGAAATGGGATGTCTTCAGAGAAGTACTTGATTAAATATGGCAATAAGAGAAAGAAATGAAGAAATTATCAAAAGTGTTGGAGCAGCACTAGTTCTGAGCTTCATCATGACTCTTAAATTGACGTAATCCCCATAACTGTGAGCTAGTTGCTCTTTACAGCGCGTTGCTTGTTGTAGAAAGCTGCATGTCTTCATTCTGACACAACAAATGGCATTGATTGTTTGGATGCCTAACATGGTCACCTGTGAAGAACACCATTTCACCACAAACATTAACAACCAAATGCAACAACAGAAGAGGTAGAAGAAACACCCCATCCGCTCCCACAGGTAAAAAAAATTGTGAAACAATTTAAAAAATCAACCCAAACGGTACAGATATTGTGGCCAGCTGTATACTAGCAGCAAAATGCATCCATCTCACTTAACTGGTGAGTATTGGCGAAGGACAATAAGGAAAAAAATAAATAAATAAACAAGAGGAAGAAAACATAAAAGAAGTAGAAGAAACTCTAAAACATAAAACATAAAGAAAAACATACTGAAAAAAAAAACATAAAACAAGAAGAAAATATAAAACACAAACATAAAACAAGAAGAAAATATAAAAAAAACAAACATAGAACAAGAAGAAAATATTAAAAGCAAGAAGAAAATATAAAACACAAACATAAAACAAGAAGAAAATATAAAAAAACAAACATAGAACAAGAAGAAAATATTAAAAACAAGAAGATAATATAAAAAACATACATAAAACAAGAAGAAAATATAAAACACAAATATAAAACAAGAAAATATAAAACACAAACATAAAAGAAGAAAATATAAAACACAAACATAAAACAAGAAGAAAATATAAAACAAGAAGAAAAAATAAAACACAAATATAAAACAAGAAGAAAATATAAAACAACATAAAACAAGAAGAAAATATAAAACACAAACATAAAACAAGAAGAAAATATAAAACAACATAAAACAAGAAGAAAATATAAAACACAAACATAAAACAAGAAGAAAATATAAAACACAAACATAAAACAAGAAGAAAATATAAAAAACAAACATAGAACAAGAAGAAAATATTAAAAGCAAGAAGAAAATATAAAACACAAACATAAAACAAGAAGAAAATATAAAACAACATAAAACAAGAAGAAAATATAAAACACAAACATAAAACAAGAAGAAAATATAAAACACAAACATAAAACAAGAAGAAAATATAAAAAACAAACATAGAACAAGAAGAAAATATTAAAAGCAAGAAGAAAATATAAAACACAAACATAAAACAAGAAGAAAATATAAAACAACATAAAACAAGAAGAAAATATAAAACACAAACATAAAACAAGAAGAAAATATAAAAAACAAACATAGAACAAGAAGAAAATATTAAAAACAAGAAGAAAATATAAAACACAAACATAAAACAAGAAGAAAATATAAAAAACAAACATAGAACAAGAAGAAAATATTAAAAACAAGAAGATAATATAAAAAACATACATAAAACAAGAAGAAAATATAAAACAACATAAAACAAGAAGAAAATATAAAACACAAACATAAAACAAGAAGAAAATATAAAACACAAACATAAAACAAGAAGAAAATATAAAAAACAAACATAGAACAAGAAGAAAATATTAAAAGCAAGAAGAAAATATAAAACACAAACATAAAACAAGAAGAAAATATAAAACAACATAAAACAAGAAGAAAATATAAAACACAAACATAAAACAAGAAGAAAATATAAAACACAAACATAAAACAAGAAGAAAATATAAAAAACAAACATAGAACAAGAAGAAAATATTAAAAACAAGAAGAAAATATAAAACACAAACATAAAACAAGAAGAAAATATAAAAAACAAACATAGAACAAGAAGAAAATATTAAAAACAAGAAGATAATATAAAAAACATACATAAAACAAGAAGAAAATATAAAACAACATAAAACAAGAAGAAAATATAAAACACAAACATAAAACAAGAAGAAAATATAAAACACAAACATAAAACAAGAAGAAAATATAAAAAACAAACATAGAACAAGAAGAAAATATTAAAAGCAAGAAGAAAATATAAAACACAAACATAAAACAAGAAGAAAATATTAAAAACAAGAAGATAATATAAAAAACATACATAAAACAAGAAGAAAATATAAAACAACATAAAACAAGAAGAAAATATAAAACACAAACATAAAACAAGAAGAAAATATAAAACACAAACATAAAACAAGAAGAAAATATAAAAAACAAACATAGAACAAGAAGAAAATATTAAAAGCAAGAAGAAAATATAAAACACAAACATAAAACAAGAAGAAAATATAAAAAATAAACATAGAACAAGAAGAAAATATTAAAAGCAAGAAGAAAATATAAAACACAAACATAAAACAAGAAGAAAATATAAAACAACATAAAACAAGAAGAAAATATAAAACACAAACATAAAACAAGAAGAAAATATAAAACACAAACATAAAACAAGAAGAAAATATAAAACAACATAAAACAAGAAGAAAATATAAAACACAAACATAAAACAAGAAGAAAATATAAAAAACAAACATAGAACAAGAAGAAAATATTAAAAGCAAGAAGAAAATATAAAACACAAACATAAAACAAGAAGAAAATATAAAACAACATAAAACAAGAAGAAAATATAAAACACAAACATAAAACAAGAAGAAAATATAAAAAACAAACATAGAACAAGAAGAAAATATTAAAAACAAGAAGAAAATATAAAACACAAACATAAAACAAGAAGAAAATATAAAAAACAAACATAGAACAAGAAGAAAATATTAAAAACAAGAAGATAATATAAAAAACATACATAAAACAAGAAGAAAATATAAAACACAAATATAAAACAAGAAAATATAAAACACAAACATAAAAGAAGAAAATATAAAACACAAACATAAAACAAGAAGAAAATATAAAACAAGAAGAAAAAATAAAACACAAACATAAAACAAGAAGAAAATATAAAACAACATAAAACAAGAAGAAAATATAAAACACAAACATAAAACAAGAAGAAAATATAAAACAACATAAAACAAGAAGAAAAAATAAAACACAAACATAAAACAAGAAGAAAATATAAAACACAAACATAAAACAAGAAGAAAATATAAAAAACAAACATAGAACAAGAAGAAAATATTAAAAGCAAGAAGAAAATATAAAACACAAACATAAAACAAGAAGAAAATATAAAACACAAACATAAAACAAGAAGAAAATATAAAAAACAAACATAGAACAAGAAGAAAATATTAAAAACAAGAAGATAATATAAAAAACATACATAAAACAAGAAGAAAATATAAAACACAAATATAAAACAAGAAAATATAAAACACAAACATAAAAGAAGAAAATATAAAACACAAACATAAAACAAGAAGAAAATATAAAACAAGAAGAAAAAATAAAACACAAACATAAAACAAGAAGAAAATATAAAACAAGAAGAAAAAATAAAACACATACATAAAACAAGAAGAAAATATAAAACAACATAAAACAAGAAGAAAATATAAAACACAAACATAAAACAAGAAGAAAATATAAAACAACATAAAACAAGAAGAAAATATAAAACAAGAAGAAAATATAAAACACAAACATAAAACAAGAAGAAAATTTAAAAAACAAACATAGAACAAGAAGAAAATATTAAAAACAAGAAGAAAATATAAAACACAAACATAAAACAAGAAGAAAATATAAAAAAACAAACATAGAACAAGAAGAAAATATTAAAAACAAGAAGATAATATAAAAAACATACATAAAACAAGAAGAAAATATAAAACACAAATATAAAACAAGAAAATATAAAACACAAACATAAAAGAAGAAAATATAAAACATAAAACAAGAAGAAAATATAAAACAAGAAGAAAAAATAAAACACAAACATAAAACAAGAAGAAAATATAAAACAACATAAAACAAGAAGAAAATATAAAACACAAACATAAAACAAGAAGAAAATATAAAACAAGAAGAAAAAATAAAACACAAACATAAAACAAGAAGAAAATATAAAACAACATAAAACAAGAAGAAAATATAAAACACAAACATAAAACAAGAAGAAAATATAAAACAACATAAAACAAGAAGAAAATATAAAACAAGAAGAAAATATAAAACACAAACATAAAACAAGAAGAAAATATAAAACAACATAAAACAAGAAGAAAAAATAAAACACAAACATAAAACAACAAGAAGAAACAATAAAAAAGATGTCAGTCAAATCTCATACCTGACCAACTGTATCCTCTTTCTCATTCTGTCTTTCCTCACAAACAGAACTGGATAAATGTTTCCTCTTGGTACCTCTAACCTTCCTTCTGACGACCAACCTCCCTTCCTTATCTTGACTGTTATCCTCTGATGGACTTGCACAATTTGTAGCTCCTGTTGGTGAGATTGACACCCAAGAAAGCAAGTTAGTCCTGGATGAAGAGTTTGTGTCTGTTGTGGATTTATTATTTACAGACGACATGGATGACCTTCTGTCTTTGGGTGGGGTTTTCTTAAAAAGAAATTTTTTGTTGCTCCACGTATGATTCATTGTCTTTTTGTGAGCATTTTCTATCTGTGGGCTGGTGTCAAGGGTGGTCAGATTGTGTATCCCTGGTGTTGTGGAGGATTCTCTGTCTGGGTACAGCAATGGTGGACAAGTGTGCTCATTTGTCCAGTGGTTGTTCTCTTCTAACGAGACACATTGTGTCGTTGTTTGTGCTAGAGGGATGTCTGGTGTGATCACTGATGTCAAAGAGATGTCTTGTGTGGTTTCCGATATCCCCTGGTTATTTTTTACATTTTTTCCACAAGCTAAACGACCATTTTGTGTATCTATTGTCATCCTTTGAAAATAATCAGCAGAGGAACTATTTTTGTGGGGAACCGCTGAAGGAAAAATAGACAAACTTTGATCGGGCAATTGAGTTGAAGTTCCATCTGCCTTACACTGGGATATACCAACAGAATGACTGAGATTTCCATTCAATAATTTTGATGTATGTTTGTGTGCATGTCTCTCTGCTGGGAGTTGAGTTATCTCTTGGAGTAATTGCTCCTGTGTGGCATTAACTGGTAACATTGTTTGGTCAGTGTTTGCTGTTACTGAGTTATGAAATTGAGCAGTTCTCAAACTCTGATCCGCGAAGGACTTTGATTTTTCAGTCTCACAACTAAAAGAACTTGATTCTTTCAACATGGAATTGAAAGCTGGAAGTTCATGTGTCAGTTCGTTTTTCAGATCTTCAGATGTTTGTGATCTTACTGAAGCTCTGTCGTTGGCATCATCAGGGATATGGGTGTCAGATGACGTTTGAAGCACTTGTAATGATGAACGCACTGGTATAGACATTAAAGCTCTGCCATTCGCATCATTGGGGAGATGGGAGTCAAATGACGTTTTAAGCACTTGTAAAGATGAACATACTGGTACAGACATTTTCTCTGCCAATGAAGGAGATCTGAGATTTGATTGAGAAGAATTTTGCACTTTGAAAGGAAATGCTGGAACATGTAATCGGCTTGCAATGTTAGTAAGATCACAGTCTACTTGGCAAGAGCCCAGTCTGTTTTTAATAACGGATGTGGAATCAGCTGATTTGTTTTTGCTGTCACGATTCTTCGGAGTTGTTCTCAAAGAGCTGCTCATGTTGAAAATGGAGAATATCTGGGAGGAAATAATATCCCATAATTACAAAAAACCAAGACCCATAAAATAGTATAAAATTCAAATACAATTAACGCATTATTTAGGTCATTAATGTTCGTGAAAATGAAAATTGTTTCAGGCAAAAAGAATTGTGGTTTTACAGATAAATATTGAGAATACTATGAGGTGCTAGAGAGAGAGAAAGGTGTTCTAAGGCAAACAGAAATGTGGTTTTACAGAGAAAAACTAACAATATTATGAGGAGCTATTAGTAATTTTAACTCAGGAAGCAGTCATACTTGGTCTATTTTTCCCAACTTTTAACTCTCTCTCTCTCTCTGCGATCAAGACTCAATCAGAGTAGGATTCCAGACTCTCTCATGAAGTCAACTGTCTGTTTAAGTGATTCGATTGCCCCATATAGTTTCTCTTCCAGGGAGATGAGTGTGGACCACGTTGTCCTTCTCAGGTGCATATTTAACTTTTAACTGTCACAGGTTCTTTAACGTACGAGAGTACCAGTTTTTGCCATTATCCAAGAGGGGTAGACATCAGGTTTTATCTCCTAGAAACAAGTGGAAGGTAAAGCCACAAGGAAACCACGGATTCAAAGTTAAAAATTCCCACAGACTGTGGCAAGATTCAAACCTGGGACCTTTCAGTTCAGAGGCTGACATCTAACCTCTAGACCACCCACAATGAGAATGAAACGTACTGGAATATGCTGTCATGTGACAACTGGAGAAATTGACAGAAGAAGAGATAGAAACAGAGAAGAGATAGAAACAGAGAGGAAATAAATACTATGGCAATCTCTCTCTCTCTCTCTGCGCTCAAGACTCAATCAGAGTAGGATTCCAGACTCTCTCATGAAGTCAGCTGTCTAAGTGATTCGATTGCCCCATAAAATTTTTCTTCCAGGGAGGTGGACGTGGACCACATTGCTCTTTTCAGGTCTGTGTACTGGGGGAAATCCTGTAGAACATGTTTTGTAGTCATAATTAGAGTCTGTTAGATCCATTCTGATTGAATACCCTGTTAAAACGTTGCACTGTGTTCCGCGCCAGTGGCCCAGTGCATCCGATTTCAGCCAGCATTTTATTCAGGTTTGCTTTTCTTAGCCTTTGATTGTCCCCAATCTTCCTGCAAGGCAGCAGATTATGGCAATTTAAAGAGAATGGGTTGGCAGGAAGTCAATGAGAGAATTATAAATGTATATGGCCCTTTTCATCTTGTCAGACGGTCTAGTGGAGGCTATGGTGTATTTTTTTTTACATTTTGTTTTTGTCGAACAGCTTCTCTCGTGGCTAATTCTACCAATGTTTGACAAACACATGCGGCCACAGAATGAACAATTCACGCACACTGGGTTTTCCATCCTTTTTCATGAGTCTTTTCTCTTCTAAGTTTTGCCATAGTGAGAGAATTGATAAGTAAATTTAAAGATAAAATGTGAAGAGATCTGATCCGACATATACAGACTCCGTCAACTTTTGCCACCTCTCTCTATCTTCAGTCATTCTTTGAATGGTCTTTGCCAGGCCAGACGATGGAGATAACGTGATCAAACCATTTCATTTTGCGTTTCTTCACAATAGTCAAAAGATCATCAGGTACTCATGATTGCTTGTTATATCCTTTAACAAACATTTTCATTTGTGAAATGATCTATGAGATGCCAAAAAGCTTACAATAACTTTATCTCCAAAACTTGTATTTATATACATCCCTGGCCATGCAGGAATACGGGGAAATGAAAGAGCGACAGGTTGATTAGCTGTGCTGTCGTTGAAGACGGTCAACCAATGGAACGGGCGGACATCATCAATGCCCTCCAAGATGTGGGAAGGACACAGGACTTCGACAATCATGAGTCCACACCACTCCTTCGGATGAAAGAGATGGGAGTTAAGATGAGCACAGCCAGAAACGAGAAACTTAGTGGGCGTATAAGAAGACTTATCAACCAACACAGAACTGGAGTCGTCAGTCGCTGGACACTGCAGGATTTACTGAAGAATGGGATCTGAGCACCTACGGACATGTTTGGATTGCAATGATGATGACCCACAAATAACTCAATAACTATTATTTTATTCAAAATGACTATAATTATATCCAAATTTATTCATTTATTTTTCATTACTTTCTTCTCACCTGCTGCGGCTTTGTGACACCAGGAGACATGGTACCATGGCCATAAGTGGGCTCTCTGTCGGTTTTGTTTTGCGGTGTCCTTGGATACTGATCAAACTTTTGGAATGTGTTCAGGCTGCAGAAATAGATGACAGTTAAGAATGTCAGAATATTTGAGTTTACTGTCACACAAATGTCAGTTTAATGAATTCCTGTTTAAAAGAAAAAAAAAATCAGTCAATTTAGCTATTGTCACAAATATATAAGCAATGTTGTCCCAGTCACAAAAACATGAATTTAGCTATTGTCACAAATATATAAGCAACGTTGTCCCAGTCACAAAAACATGTATTCAGCTATTCTCACAAATATATAAGCAACGTTGTCCCAGTCACAAAAACATGTATTCAGCTATTGTCACAAATATATAAGCAACGTTGTCCCAGTCACAAAAACATGTATTCAGCTATTGTCACAAATATATAAGCAACGTTGTCCCAGTCACAAAAACATGAATTTAGCTGTTGTCACAAATATATAAGCAATGTTGTCCCAGTCATAAAAACATGTATTTAGCTATTGTCACAAATATATAAGCAACGTTGTCCCAGTCACAAAAATATATATTTAGCTATTGTCACAAATATATAAGCAACGTTGTCCCAGTCACAAAAACATGTATTTAGCTATTGTCACAAATATATAAGCAACGTTGTCCCAGTCACAAAAACATGTATTTAGCTATTGTCACAAATATATAAGCAACGTTGTCCCAGTCACAAAAACATATATTTAACTATTGTCACAAATATATAAGCAACGTTGTCCCAGTCACAAAAACATGTATTCAGCTATTGTCACAAATATATAAGCAACGTTGTCCCAGTCACAAAAACATGTATTCAGCTATTGTCACAAATATATAAGCAACGTTGTCCCAGTCACAAAAACATGAATTTAGCTATTGTCACAAATATATAAGCAACGTTGTCCCAGTCACAAAAACATGAATTTAGCTATTGTCACAAATATATAAGCAACGTTGTCCCAGTCACAAAAACATGTATTCAGCTATTGTCACAAATATATAAGCAACGTTGTCCCAGTCACAAAAACATGAATTTAGCTATTGTCATAAATATATAAGCAACGTTGTCCCAGTCACAAAAACATGTATTCAGCTATTGTCACAAATATATAAGCAACGTTGTCCCAGTCACAAAAACATGTATTTAGCTATTGTCACAAATATATAAGCAACGTTGTCCCAGTCACAAAAACATATATTTAACTATTGTCACAAATATATAAGCAACGTTGTCCCAGTCACAAAAACATGTATTTAGCTATTGTCACAAATATATAAGCAACGTTGTCCCAGTCACAAAAACATGTATTTAGCTATTGTCACAAATATATAAGCAACGTTGTCCCAGTCACAAAAATATATATTTAGCTATTGTCACAAATATATAAGCAACGTTGTCCCAGTCACAAAAACATGTATTTAGCTATTGTCACAAATATATAAGCAACGTTGTCCCAGTCACAAAAACATGTATTTAGCTATTGTCACAAATATATAAGCAACGTTGTCCCAGTCACAAATATATAAGCAACGTTGTCCCAGTCACAAAAACATGTATTCAGCTATTGTCACAAATATATAAGCAACGTTGTCCCAGTCACAAAAACATGTATTCAGCTATTGTCACAAATATATAAGCAACGTTGTCCCAGTCAAAAAAACATGAATTTAGCTATTGTCACAAATATATAAGCAACGTTGTCCCAGTCACAAAAACATGTATTTAGCTATTGTCACAAATATATAAGCAACGTTGTCCCAGTCAAAAAAACATGAATTTAGCTATTGTCACAAATATATAAGCAACGTTGTCCCAGTCACAAAAACATGTATTTAGCTATTGTCACAAATATATAAGCAACGTTGTCCCAGTCACAAAAATATATATTTAGCTATTGTCACAAATATATAAGCAACGTTGTCCCAGTCACAAAAACATGTATTTAGCTATTGTCACAAATATATAAGCAACGTTGTCCCAGTCACAAAAACATGTATTTAGCTATTGTCACAAATATATAAGCAACGTTGTCCCAGTCACAAAAACATATATTTAACTATTGTCACAAATATATAAGCAACGTTGTCCCAGTCACAAAAACATGTATTCAGCTATTGTCACAAATATATAAGCAACGTTGTCCCAGTCACAAAAACATGAATTTAGCTATTGTCACAAATATATAAGCAACGTTGTCCCAGTCACAAAAACATGTATTTAGCTATTGTCACAAATATATAAGCAACGTTGTCCCAGTCACAAAAACATATATTTAGCTATTGTCACAAATATATAAGCAACGTTGTCCCAGTCACAAAAACATGTATTTAGCTATTGTCACAAATATATAAGCAACGTTGTCCCAGTCACAAAAACATGTATTTAGCTATTGTCACAAATATATAAGCAACGTTGTCCCAGTCACAAAAACATATATTTAACTATTGTCACAAATATATAAGCAACGTTGTCCCAGTCACAAAAACATGTATTTAGCTATTGTCACAAATATATAAGCAACGTTGTCCCAGTCACAAAAACATGTACAGTCGAACCTGGTCTTAGGACCACCTGTTTAAAGCGTTTCCCTGGTTATAGGACCGGGTCTACAATTTCCCCGAGTTTTTTACTATATGCTAACACTGATTACGGCGCTCACCGTATGACGCGACCAGAGACCAGGCTAATTAACCGCCGCCAATGTTATTTATCCCGTTTACGACACGCGGGTAACACTGATAACGATACACTGACCAGCCAGTACTTCTCCGTCTCGCTGGGAGCCATAAACGATCGACACAGGTGTCTTCAGGTGTCGAAGTTTTCCCGTATTTAGTGAGTCCCAGATTACAGTGGGACGTGTTACGTTTATCAGTCAATACTGGTGTGAGAAACACGGCAGACAGAGATCTATGATTCGTGAAGTGACATCACTTCGCGGTTCCGTCTAGACCAGAGTAGACCATTGCGTGGCCCGTATAAATTACAGGAATTAACTAAAGAATTAGTCATTGCCCGCTTAGAATGTATTCACGTACATGTACAGTATCTCAGTGAATTATTTTTGTGGATTTTAAAAGTGTTACACACAATATAGGAAATGGCCAGTGTCAAAAGTGTAAAACCAAAAGCATTAACGCTGGAAGAACGAATATCAGTGATTCGACAAAATATTTTTGTGTGTTTAACTATCGTGTTTTATGAAAAGTGTCCAACCAGTGGCTATTGTAGACCGACATGTGCACTATGTTCTACTCATGGATTACGCTGATTTGCAGGTTAGTTTTCATAGTGCTTAGGATAAAAATTTTTTTATCGCTCTATTTATTATGTGAAACCTGTGAGGCAGGACCACCTGTCCTATGGGACCAGTTTTTGAAAGTCCCGTGAATGGTCGCCTTAGACAGGTTCGACTGTATTTAGCTATTGTCACAAATATATAAGCAACGGTGTCCCAGTCACAAAAACATGTATTTAGCTATTGTCACAAATATATAAGTAACGTTGTCCCAGTCACAAAAACATGTATTTGGCTATTGAAACAAAATTATATCAAGTGAATTTAGTTTGCCACAAAAATTTCAGTCACTTTAATATCTACTATAAAAAAGTAAGTGAGTTTAGCTATCATACTAAAATTATCAGTGAATTTTAGTTTCTGTCACAAAATTATCAATGAATTTAGTTTCTGCCACAAAATTATCAATGAATTTAGTTTCTGCCACAAAATTATCAATGAATTTAGTTTCTGCCACAAAATTATCAATGAATTTAGTTTCTGCCACAAAATGCCAGCGAGGAGTCTACTATTAAATACATGCACTGTCTGTCTGCCTGCCTGTCTATCAATCAATCTTATCCATCCACCCACCCACCTATCCATCCACCCATCCATCTATCTATCTATCGTCCTTTTGAGCCGAAGACAGCACACAGTGCAGAACCACAATATCAAAAACAGAAATCTTGCGTGCCAAAATGGCATATATTGCAGAGCTATGGTGGGAAACCACATAATCTATTACACCCAAAATGACAGCTGCATAGAGAAGGAAGAAACAAATCAACAGCTTTTACAGGGAAAGTCTCCTACCTGTCCGTTCTGTCCATCAATGCCACCTGCCCAGCCGTGAACTTGGAGAGTGACTCCATTGCAACATCAAAGGTTCGAAAAGTCTGGGTTTTATTTCTCACCCACTTGGACAGACCTGCAGGAGGAAACACGTAACAGTGACCTTTTTGTTGGGAGCCAATCATTGCTCTGGAAATTAAAAACCTGCAGTTAGGTTTTTTTTTTTTTTTTTTTTTTTTTTTTTGCATTAGCCAGCTTTTACCCCTGATGAAGTCCTAGGGACTAGGAACTGAATTTTACATGTTAATCCGTTTTTCCCTGGTAGCCATGTGAACAGGGGTCTCGCCACGCTGGCAGATAACTCTGTCTTCGGAGGTACTCATAATTTTTCCGTCCATGAGTAATTGATGTTTCAGGCCGGGCCTCACTGCTGAGACCAGGGGTGGTTGCCACTGAGAGAAATCATAAATAAAAATCCCAACTGGTGCAGCCTGGATTTGAACTCACAACCTCTCTGTCTTGAAGAGCGCCTTGCCTCGAGACCAACCAGTCCCCCGAAGTTAGGTTTAAACAAATCTTTCTTCCTGGTGGGCATTCAACGTTTGACTACCAAAGGAATGGATAATCCTCTTCATTATCCGCGTTTAAAAGGATGTTAAAGTGGGTTTTATGTAAAATGTTGTTGGCAGAAGTAGCAGCCTCCGCCAGTCATAGTTGACTCTAGCAGCCTCCGCCAGTCATAGTTGGCTGTAGCAGCCTCCGTCAGTCATAGTTGACTGTAGCAGCCTCCGTCAGTCATAGTTGACTGTAGCAGCCTCCGTCAGTCATAATTGACTGTAGCAGCCTCTGTCAGTCATAGTTGACTGTAGCAGCCTCCGTCAGTCATAGTTGACTGTAGCAGCCTCCGTCAGTCATAGTTGACTGTAGCAGCCTCCATCAGTCATAGTTGACTGTAGCAGCCTCCATCAGTCATAGTTGACTGTAGCAGCCTGTCAGTCATAGTTGACTGTAGCAGCCTCCATCAGTCATAGTTGACTGTAGCAGCCTCCGTCAGTCATAGTTGACTGTAGCAGCCTCCGTCAGTCATAGTTGACTATGGATTTTTCAGCGCCTCTAGAAATGTTATTTTTTCTTTTCTTTCTCCGTGTATTCTCTTTTTCTATGAATCTGTCTGCTTCTTGTTTGAGGTGAACATTTAGAGTATGTTTCCAGAGATTGCTGTCTGCAGCTATTTCTTCCCATGTTGCAGGGTTTATGTTCAGTCTTCATGTCGCGTTTACACACGTCTACAAATCGAAGTTTTGGGCACCCCTAGTTCTTTTGCCATCTGCCAGTTGTCTGTAGTGTACATCTTTTGGTATACGGCCATCTTTCATACGGTCTACATGGCCAAACCATCGTAACCTATGTTGTTTGAGAGCGTGTAGATGTTCGGGCGGCCTGTGCAAGTCATGACCTCCACGTTTGTCACTTTATCCTTTCAGGTGATACCATTAATACGACGCAGACATCGCATATGGAATGCATTTAGCCTTCTCTCCTGCTTTACATAGATTGTCCATGATTCTCTGCCATACAGGAGGATATTAATGATGCAGTCATTGTAAACTGCGGTCTTTGTTTTAATTGTCAGTTTGATGTAGAAATGTGATATTTATGCCTTTCGGCCCAACACATCTGACTTCACAGTAATTTTTTTTAGCCCGCGGTTGCTTTCCCTCTTTGATACTATTTGTTTGGTCAGATTAGATTGTCTGCTTCTAGAGGCACTGCGAAGAGGTGGAGTAGGGCCTGGATAGTTCTGGTTCATTGATCCTAGCACAAACCATCGGCTACGAGATGCTGACAGCTTCCTGTTCTTTGTCTTTGTTGTCAGGTGTCTTGGTCTCCGGTTTAAAAATTAACTGATAGATTCTTTAATTCTGTCGAACTATCTATTGTTCCTTTGAGCCAAAGACAGCACATAAGGCAGAAGTTCTGGACTCTTCATGACTGATGATCTTTGCTTTCAAATGTCAAAAGGTTATGGTTAGTCCAAGGCTCTTCCCCATTCTCTCTCCCTCTTTTTCACTATCCATTCCCCATTCTCTCTCCCTCTTTTTCACTATCTCGCCCCCATTCCTTCTCTCCTCCTCTTTCATGATCCCGCTCCAATTCTCTCTCTCTCCTCCTCTTTCCCAATCCCTCCCCCATTATCTCTCCTCTCTTTCCCTATCCCTCCTCCTCTCTTTCCCTATCCATCCCCCATTCTCTCTCCTCTTCTCTCTTTCCCTCTCCATCCCCCATTCTCTCTCCTCTTCTCTCTTTCCTTATCCAACCCCCATACTCTCTCCTCTTCTCTTTCCCTCTCCATCCCCATTCTCTCTGCTCCCTTTCCCTATCCACCCCCATTCTCTCTCCTCTTCTCTCTTTCCCTATCCATCCCCCATTCTCTCTCCTCTTCTCTCTCTCCTCTCTTTCTCTATCCATCCCCCATTCTCTCTCCTCTCTTTCCCTATCCATCCCCCATTCTCTCTCCTCTTCTCTCTCTCCTCTCTTTCTCTATCCATCCCCCATTCTCTCTCCTCTCTTTCTCTATCCATCCCCCATTCTCTCTCCTCTCTTTCCCTATCCATCCCCCATTCTCTCTCCTCTTCTCTCTCTCCTCTCTTTCTCTATCCATCCCCCATTCTCTCTCCTCTCTTTCTCTATCCATCCCCCATTCTCTCTCCTCTCTTTCCCTATCCATCCCCCATTCTCTCTCCTCTTCTCTCTTTCCCTCTCCAACCCCCATTCTCTCTCCTCTCTTTCTCTATCCATCCCCCATTCTCTCTCCTCTCTTTCCCTATCCATCCCCCATTCTCTCTTTCCCTATCCATCCCCCATTCTCTCTCCTTCTCTTTCCCTCCCCCAGTCCCTCCCTCCCACATCTGTAAGAGACATCGACATTACCTCTACAATACTTGCTGGCTGTCTTGACAAACCGGTCATCCACAATGATCAAGGCTCCCCAGTCGTGCCTGACATCACCCAAGCCCAGTCATAGCCCAGAACAGCAAGAAAGATGAAGATGACAATATGTATGAACAACATTAGTTTTCTGTACTGCAAAAATCTTCCAATGGTCTACTCCATACAAACTTCTATCTATCGACCTTCGAGCTGTAGTTGGCTCATTGGGCATAGACCCAGATACTCTTTCTCTTATCTAAATTGTTATTCCAGCAGTCTCAATCCTTGTAAAGATCTTTTATCAAATCTCGCCATTTGTCTCTGTTCTGTGCAAGCAACTCTATCTCATTGAGGGAGCTGATTCCTGCTGCCTTTGCCTCCTTAATCAATGTTCTTCTCTCAGTGTTTCTCTGGGTCGGCCTCTTTTCCTCTTACCTGTTGTTCCCCACATGAGAACTGCTTTGTTATTCGGTTATTATCTCTCCTCGTCACATGTCCAACATATGACCATCGTCTTTTCTTTATTACTGAAGATATTAGTGGTTGATTGGCGATTTCTCTAATTTCCTCGTTTGTTTTGAATTCGTTCCATGCTATACCAAGTATTTTCCTTAGACATTTATTTTCAAATGCGTTCAACTTTGTTTCTATGTATTTTGTTGTTTTCCAGCTCTCGTATGCATACGTAATACAAATTTACCACCTGCCAAATCTCCTATCTCTCCCTCCCTCTTTCCTCTCCCATTCTCTCTCTCCTTCCTTCCCTTACCAGTAAGAGCTGGACATCAACACTTCTGGACATCCAGAGCACCACAGGAAATGAACATATCATACCTGTGACTATACATACATCAACATACATAAGATGCCGATTCAAGTCTCATTCTTTACCGTTACCTTCTTCAGCATCGGTACATTTGCTTAACAATTTTGTCACCCAGGCAGTTGCTATTTTTTTGGTCTAATCTTTTATTATTTTTTTCTTTAACATGTGCCCTCATGCGGAACCTCGTGTTTTCATCGTTATCCAAGGGAGCCAGACATTGGATCTCACTTCGTAGAGACCAGTGGAAGGTAACACTAACGATGAAACCACAGATTCAATTTTGATAAATTCCATTCACCTTTGGTGAACTTGAGATTGTCCTGTTCACATGCTGGCGTCCTACCTCTAGACCACCCAGTCCCAATCATCATCATCATCATTATCACCATAATCATCATCATCACCATAATCATCATCATCATCATCACCATAATCATCATCATCATCATTATCACCATAATCATCATCATCATCATCACCATAATCATCATCATCATCATTATCACCATAATCATCATCATCATCACCATAATCATCATTATCACCATAATCATCATCATCATCACCATAATCATCATCATCATTATCACCATAATCATCATCATCATTATCACCATAATCATCATCATCATCACCATAATCATCATCATCATTATCACCATAATCATCATCATCATTATCACCATAATCATCATCATCATCATTATCACCATAATCATCATCATCATTATCACCATAATCATCATCATCATTATCACCATAATCATCATCATCATCATTATCACCATAATCATCATCAAGTACCAAGCCTGCTGGCGTAGGTGATCATGTCTCTCCACAACTTTTGATCTCGACAGTTATTTATCATTTCTGTTGTTGACCTTCTGCCAAGCCATTCTCTTAAGCTGTCTGGTATCTTTTCTCTTTGCTTCCCTCTATCTCTTCGTCCCTCAATTTTCCCGGTTGTCACAATATATTCCAGCTGTTCTTCTTATTACACGGCCAAAAAAATGATGATTGTTTCATCCTAATATTGGAAAATAGCTCTCTTTTTGCTTTGGCCTCTTTCAGAACATTTTCATTACTCTTCTTCCAGCCTCTATATTCATTGTTAAAATAGACTCCATATCTTGTGTTCTTTTACAACAATTCCTTAATATACTGGTGTCTCACTCCCTACTACACCTGGCATGTCCCCAATGGTGTTACCACTAATCACTTGCCCCTCCAAACTGCGGTAGCTCAGTGGTTAGTGAACTGGACTACAAAGGACAAGAGGTCGGGTTCGATCCTGATCAACGGCTTCCGGGTTCACAAAGCCTTATAATGGGCACTAGATTTTTTTCTGGAATAGTAAAGTGCCATGGGCATAATGCCGACCACATTATCCTAAAGTTAATGTGCCGAAGGTCTGTAAAAATTATGGTCACTAACACCATATTCCCTATACACCACTTGGCACTTTACTTTTTTAACTTGCACCTCCAGAGTCTACGACACATTTTCCGGTCATCCTGTGTGAACTCACACGTACCGTACACTCATCATCATCATGTGCCATACCACTTGGCATAGGCAATCATGTCCTTCCATAATCTTCTATCCACAGTGCATCATATCAGTTCTGTTGTTGACCGTTTTCCTTGCCATGACACCAAGCTATCCAGTATTTTCTCTCTATTTGTCGTCCGCAATCTCTCTTTCCTTTTATTTTGCCAGTTGTAACCAAGTATTCCAACTTTCCTCTTCTCATGATGTGCCCGAAAAATGTTGATTGTTTCCATCTGATGTTTTTTAGTAGCTACCTTTTAGTTTTGGCATCTTTGAGAATTTCTTCCTTGGTCTTTTTAGCTGTCTAGGGAACTTTCAACATTCTTCTGAGAAATCCCATCTCTGAGGCGTCTAACTGTCTTTTCACCGTACACTAACAGTAAAAAACAACCATGTTGTGTAGGTATCCTCTGTGAAATCTCCAGGAAGCAGAGAAAGAGGTGTATTACAACAATTAGACACACACAAACACACTCTTTTTCATTTTCCTTACAATGAACGTACTCCTGTTCAAATTTTGTTGCAAAAACCTTCATTGGTCTTAGAATTATTGTGGAAATGCAAAGATACATAGCGAGTGAGAAACCCCGTATATTCCAACACTGGTATTACCGTACGAGTGTCCGTCCATCTCTATAAACAACAATTCCTATGTGTCTATACATCATTAAAAAAAATCAACTCCTATATGGCTATACATCTTTCTCAAACATTAATTTCAACTTTTATTTATACCTCATCACCTGAATACATCACATCTTACCTGTGTCTAATACATCAAATCTTATCGGTGTCTAAAACATCAAATCTTATCGGTGTCTAAAACGTCAAATCTTACTGGAGTCTAAAACGTCAAATCTTACTGGAGTCTAATACATCAAATCTTATCGGTGTCTAAAACATCAAATCTTACTGGAGTCTAAAACGTCAAATCTTACTGGAGTCTAAAACGTCAAATCTTACTGGAGTCTAACACATCAAATCTTATCGGTGTCTAAAACATCAAATCTTACTGGAGTCTAATACATCAAATCTTATCGGTGTCTAAAACATCAAATCTTACTGGAGTCTAATACATCAAATCTTATCGGTGTCTAAAACATCAAATCTTACTGGAGTCTAAAACGTCAAATCTTACTGGAGTCTAAAACGTCAAATCTTACTGGAGTCTAACACATCAAATCTTATCGGTGTCTAAAACATCAAATCTTACTGGAGTCTAATACATCAAATCTTATCGGTGTCTAAAACATCAAATCTTACTGGAGTCTAATACATCAAATCTTATCGGTGTCTAAAACATCAAATCTTACTGGAGTCTAAAACGTCAAATCTTACTGGAGTCTAACACATCAAATCTTATCGGTGTCTAAAACATCAAATCTTACTGGAGTCTAATACATCAAATCTTACTGGAGTCTAATACATCAAATCATCATCATCGAGTGCCGTGTCCGCAACAAAGGTTGGCTACCATCAAATCTAACCAGCGTCTAATACATCAAATCTCACCTGTGTCTGATACATCGTCCAAGTGCTTGATTTAAAGCCCTGAAGGCTTGAATCTCGTACCACTCATGGCCTGGGAGCAGACCTCTAGCCTGGTGATGCTGGTCGTTGTACTTTCTCTTCAGTTCTACCTGATCAAGGTCAGGTCAAGGTTAACGAGACACAAAAGATGACGAGACACAAAAGATGGCGAGACAGAAAAGATGAAGAGACACAAAAGATGACGAGACAAAAAGATGTCGAGACACAAAAGATGAGAGATGGAAATAAATAGATGTGAGAGATAAAGAAAATAAATAGCTGTGAGAGATGTAAATAAATAGCTGTGAGAGATGTAAATAAATAGCTGTGAGAGATGTAAATAAATAGCTGTGAGAGATGAAAATAAATAGCTGTGAGAGATGGAAATAAATAGCTGTGAGAGATAAAGAAAATAAATAGCTGTGAGAGATGGAAATAAATAGCTGTGAGAGATGAAAATAAATAGCTGTGAGAAATGGAAATAAAATAGCTGTGAGAGATGAAAATAAATAGCTGTGAGAGATGTAAATGAATAGCTGTGAGAGATAAAGAAAATAAATAGCTGTGAGTGATGGAAATAAATAGCTGTGAGAGATGTAAATAAATAGCTGTGAGAGATAAAGAAAATTAATAGCTGTGAGAGATGGAAATAAATAGCTGTGAGAGATAAAGAAAATTAATAGCTGTGAGAGATGGAAATAAATAGCTGTGAGAGATGGAAATAAATAGCTGTGAGAGATGAAAATAAATAGCTGTTAGAAATGGAAATAAAATAGCTGTGAGAGATGAAAATAAATAGCTGTGAGAGATGGAAATAAACAGCTGTGAGAGATAAAGAAAATAAATAGCTGTGAGAGATGGAAATAAATAGCTGTGAGAGATGGAAATAAATAGCTGTGAGAGATAAAAAAAATAAATAGCTGTGAGAGATGGAAATAAATAGCTGTGAGAGATGGAAATAAATAGCTGTGAGAGATGGAAATAAATAGCTGTAAGAGATAAACAAAATAAATAGCTGTGAGAGATGAAAATAAAAAGCTGTGAGAGATGTAAATAGATAGCTGTGAGAGATAAAAAAAAAAATAGCTGTGAGAGATGAAAATAAATAGCTGTGAGAGATGGAAATAAGTAGCTGTGAGAGATAAAGAAAATAAATAGCTGTGAGAGATGGAAATAAATAGCTGTGAGAGATAAAGAAAATAAATAGCTGTGAGAGATGGAAATAAATAGCTGTGAGAGATGGAAATAAATAGCTGTGAGAGATAAAAAAAATAAATAGCCGTGAGAGATGGAAATAAATAGCTGTGAGAGATGGAAATAAAAAGCTGTGAGAGATGTAAATAGATAGCTGTGAGAGATAAAGAAAATAAATAGCTGTGAGAGATAAAGAAAATAAATAGCTGTGAGAGATGAAAATAAATAGCTGTGAGAGATGGAAATAAGTAGCTGTGAGAAATGGAAATAAAATAGATGTGAGAGATAAAGAAAATAAATAGCTGTGAGAGATAAAGAAAATAAATAGCTGTGAGAGATAAAGAAAATAAATAGCTGTGAGAGATGGAAATAAATAGCTTTGAGAGATGTAAATAAATAGCTGTGAGAGATAAAGAAAATTAATAGCTGTGAGAGATGTAAATAAATAGCTGTGAGAGATAAAGAAAATAAATAGCTGTGAGAGATGGAAATAAATAGCTGTAAGAGATAGAAATAAATAGCTGTGAGAGATGGAAATAAATAGCTATGAAAGATAGAAATAAATAGCTGTGAGAGATGGAAATAAATAGCTGTGAGAGATAAAGAAAATAAATAGCTGTGAGAGATAAAGAAAATAAATAGCTGTGAGAGATGGAAATAAAATAGCTGTAAGAGATGAAAATAAATAGCTGTGAGAGATGGAAATAAATAGCTGTGAGAGATGGAAATAAATAGCTGTGAGAAATGGAAATAAAATAGCTGTGAAAGATAAAAATAAATAGCTGTGAGAGATAAAGAAAATAAATAGCTGTGAGAGATGTAAATAAATAGCTGTGAGAGATAAAGAAAATAAATAGCTGTGAGAGATGTAAATAAATAGCTGTGAGAGATGAAAATAAATAGCTGTGAGAAATGGAAATAAAATAACTGTGAGAGATGAAAATAAAAAGCTGTGAGAGATAAAGAAAATTAATAGCTGTGAGAGATGAAAATAAATAGCTGTGAGAGATGGAAATAAGTAGCTGTGAGAAATGGAAATAAAATAGCTGTGAGAGATAAAGAAAATAAATAGCTGTGAGAGATAAAGAAAATAAATAGCTGTGAGAGATGGAAATAAATAGCTGTGAGAGATGTAAATAAATGGCTGTGAGAGATAAAGAAAATTAATAGCTGTGAGAGATGTAAATAAATAGCTGTGAGAGATGGAAATAAATAGCTGTGAGAGATAGAAATAAATAGCTGTGAGAGATGGAAATAAATAGCTGTGAGAGATGGAAATAAATAGCTGTCTTCTTCTTTCCTTCCTCATTTGCCTTTCAGCGTCGAGGGGAAATATAATTTGCAGTCTTTTACTCTTCTGTTCGCCTCTGCTGCTGTTATGTCTCCTAGTGCTTCTAATATTCCATCGCCCCATCTTTTACGTGGTCGACCCTTGGGTCTGGTGTTCTCACAACGTTTGTTGAAGGCTCGTTGTGTTGTGTTTTGTTCTTTCTGCCTTGTCACGTGGCCATACCATTTTATCTGTTGTTTCCTTATATATTCTATGGCGGGGCTATTCCTAGCTTTTTTCTCAGTTCTTCATTTCTGATCTTATCTCTCAGACTGTATCCTGTCATTCGTCTAACACATTTCATCTCTGTAGAGGTTATTTTTCTTATTGTTCTTGCATCTAGGATCCAGGTATGGCATTGGTAACACATAGTTAGGATGAAGATTGTATTGTAGAGTGCTCGTTTTGCCTCCAGAGTTATTTCCTTGTTGGACAATAGCGGTGATAACTGTCTAATGATTTGACAAGCCTTGTTGCATCTTGATACTATCTCTGCTGTTTGAGAATTATCATTTGTCATTAGACTTCCTAGGTATTTGAATTCCTCTACTTGTTTTAGTTGTCTGCCTTCTATAGTTATGTTGATGTTCTGTTTATTTTTGGCGACATTTATGACTTCTGTTTTGTTGTGTAGAATGATGAAGAAAATAAATAGCTGTGAGAGATGAAGAGGATACAGAAGACATGGAATGATCTTAAAAGAATGGCAAGAAACAGATCAGCTTGGAAAGTGTTTTTTTGAAGACCTATGCTCGACAGGGAGCTGAAAGTGTTTGTTGAAGACCTATGCTTCACAGGGAGCTGAAAGTGTTTGTTGAAATCCTATGCTCCACAGAGAGTTGAAAGTGTTTGTTGAAGACCTATGCTCCACAGGGTGCTGAAAGTGTTTGTTGAAGACCTATGCTCCATAGAGTTGAAAGTGTCTGTTGAAGCCCTATGCTCCACAGGGAGCTGAAATGTTGAAGATAAAGGATGTTCTCGGGAAAGGAACGGCAGCAAGGGAGGGAACTGGCTACCCCATCTCATGAAACTGAGACTTAGTACAATGACATCACTAATACTTCATTACCCAATCGCTATGGTACTACCTTTCCCTTTTAGCTTCCGACTTCCCATTTATTAATTTGTTACTACTTTCTGCTACATGCTTCTCCAGGGTCTATAGCATCAGGAACCTACCTGTACATCCTTGAAGTTTGGATAAGGCACACCCACCTACGAGAGAAATTATCAACACTTTTAATATTCAGCAACATACATCAACACCATAATAGCAACGTAAATCAATGGCAATAACAGACAATACAGGAACAAATAATAGCTTCTTTTACTTTCAACTCCCTGTGGAGAATAGTTCTTCAAACACTTTCAACTCCCTTTGGAGCATAGGTCTTCAAACACTTTAAACTCCCTGTGGAGCATAGGTCTTCAAACACTTTAAACTCCCTGTGGAGCATAGGTCTTCAAACACTTTAAACTCCCTGTGGAGCATAGGTCTTCAAACACTTTAAACTCCCTGTGGAGAATAGTTCTTCAAACACTTTCAACTCCCTTTGGAGCATAGGTCTTCAAACACTTTAAACTCCCTGTGGAGCATAGGTCTTCAAACACTTTAAACTCCCTGTGGAGCATAGGTCTTCAAACACTTTAAACTCCCTGTGGAGCATAGGTCTTCAAACACTTTAAACTCCCTGTGGAGAATAGGTCTTCAAACACTTTAAACTCCCTGTGGAGAATAGGTCTTCAAACACTTTAAACTCCCTGTGGAGAATAGGTCTTCAAACACTTTAAACTCCCTGTGGAGAATAGGTCTTCAAACACTTTAAACTCCCTGTGGAGAATAGGTCTTCAAACACTCTCACTTGTGGACAGTTGTTGGATGTGATCTAAGCACTGTGGACAGTTATTGGAAGAGATCTGAGCACTGTGGACAGTTATTTGAAGAGATCTGAGCACTTTGGACAGTTGTTGGATGTGATCTGAGCACTGTGGACAGTTATTGGAAGAGATCTGAGCACTTTGGACAGTTGTTGGATGAGATCTGAGCACTGTGGACAGTTATTGGAAGAGATCTGAGCACTGTGGACAGTTGTTGGATGAGATCTGAGCACTGTGGACAGTTGTTGGATGAGATCTGAGCACTGTGGACAGTTGTTGGATGAGATCTGAGCTCTTATGGACAGTTCTTGGATGAGATCTGAGCTCTTATGGACAGTTGTTGGATGAGATCTGAGCACTGTGGACAGTTGTTGGATGAGATCTGAGCCCTGTGGACAGTTGTTGGATGAGATCTGAGCTCTTATGGACAGTTCTTGGATGAGATCTGAGCTCTTATGGACAGTTGTTGGATGAGATCTGAGCTCTTATGGACAGTTGTTGGATGAGATCTGAGCTCTTATGGACAGTTATTGGATGAGATCTGAGCTCTTATGGACAGTTGTTGGATGAGATCTGAGCTCTTATGGACAGTTGTTGGATGAGATCTGAGCACTGTGGACAGTTGCTGGATGAGATCTGAGCTCTTATGGACAGTTGTTGGATGAGGTCTGAGCTCTTATGGACAGTTATTGGATGAGATCTGAGCTCTTATGGACAGTTGTTGGATGAGATCTGAGCACTGTGGACAGTTGTTGGATGCAATCTGAGCACTGTGGACAGTTGTTGGATGCGATCTGAGCACTGTGGACAGTTGTTGGATGAGATCTGAGCACTGTGGACAATTGTTGGATGAGATCTGAGCACTGTGGACAGTTGTTGGATGTGATCTGAGCACTGTGGACAGTTGTTGGATGAGATCTGAGCACTGTGGACAATTGTTGGATGAGATCTGAGCTCTTATGGACAGTTGGATGAGCATTAAATCTAACTCAATGACATACTACTCTCAGAGCAAACATCTCTGAATTAAAGTCGGTATCTTCGTAACTATTACATTTCCTGTTCTCCATGTTTCACAATCACATAATAAAACTGACACAACACCGAGTTGAAAATGACAGTTATTGGAAGAGATCTGAGCACTTTGGACAGTTATTGGAAGAGATCTGAGCACTGTGGACAGTTATTGGAAGAGATCTGAGCACTTTGGACAGTTGTTGGATGTGATCTGAGCACTGTGGACAGTTATTGGAAGAGATCTGAGCACTTTGGACAGTTGTTGGATGAGATCTGAGCACTGTGGACAGTTATTGGAAGAGATCTGAGCACTGTGGACAGTTGTTGGATGAGATCTGAGCACTGTGGACAGTTGTTGGATGAGATCTGAGCACTGTGGACAGTTGTTGGATGAGATCTGAGCTCTTATGGACAGTTCTTGGATGAGATCTGAGCTCTTATGGACAGTTGTTGGATGAGATCTGAGCACTGTGTACAGTTGTTGAATGAGATCTGAGCACTGTGGACAGTTGTTGGATGAGATCTGAGCTCTTATGGACAGTTGTTGGATGAGATCTGAGCTCTTATGGACAGTTATTGGATGAGATCTGAGCTCTTATGGACAGTTGTTGGATGAGATCTGAGCTCTTATGGACAGTTATTGGATGAGATCTGAGCTCTTATGGACAGTTATTGGATGAGATCTGAGCTCTTATGGACAGTTGTTGGATGAGATCTGAGCACTGTGGACAGTTGTTGGATGAGATCTGAGCTCTTATGGACAGTTATTGGATGAGATCTGAGCTCTTATGGACAGTTGTTGGATGAGATCTGAGCACTGTGGACAGTTGTTAGAGGTGATCTGAGCACTGTGGACAGTTGTTGGATGTGATCTGAGCACTGTGGACAGTTGTTGGATGAGATCTGAGCACTGTGGACAGTTGTTGGATGCAATCTGAGCACTGTGGACAGTTGTTGGATGCGATCTGAGCACTGTGGACAGTTGTTGGATGAGATCTGAGCACTGTGGACAATTGTTGGATGAGATCTGAGCACTGTGGACAGTTGTTGGATGTGATCTGAGCACTGTGGACAGTTGTTGGATGAGATCTGAGCACTGTGGACAATTATTGGATGAGATCTGAGCTCTTATGGACAGTTGGATGAGCATTAAATCTAACTCAATGACATACTACTCTCAGAGCAAACATCTCTGAATTAAAGTCTGTATCTTCATGACTATTACATTTCCAGTTCTCCATGTTTCACAATCACATAATAAAACTGACACAACACTGAGTTGAAAATGTTTATTTTTGTATTGAATCTAACTTCTTTACACTTTCATATACATTTCCTAGTACTTTTTGTATCCTTAATTTGATTACATCTTCTATTTCTCCACCTTTGTTTACAGAGTTGCTGCAGCAGAATTTTAAAAGGTCCATAAATGACAACAGAAAATAATCAGGTCATTTGACACAAGAATTACGTGTTAACTATCTAATTATTGACCTTTCGAGCCATAGCCAATCTATAGGGCATTGACCCAGATATAATTTCTCTTATCTAAATTTTTATTCTAGCAGTTTTCAATTCCTGTAAAGATCTTTTATCAAATCTCACCATTTGTCTCTGTTCTGTGCAAGCAGCTCTATCTCATTGAGGGAGTCAATTCCTGCTGCCTTTGCCTCTCTCATCAATGTTCTTCTCAATGTTTCTCTGGGTCTTCCTCTTACCTGTTGTTTCCCACATGAGGACTTGCTTTGCTATTCTGTTATTATCTCTCCTCATCACATGACCAACATAGGACCATCATCTTTTCTATATTACTGAAGATATTAGTGGTTGATTGGCGATCTTTCTAATTTCCTCGTTTGTTTTGAATTCGTTCCATGACATTTATTTCCGAATGAGAAAAACGTGTTCACACCCCATGGTTATTTCACACAATCTTAATATTTTCAATATCTATCACTGTGATTTTGATGTGGTGTTAACAGTGACTCTGTTCTGTTTTCTCCATAATCAGGACCCACATGGGAAGCTCTCATACATCCTTGGGAGGGGGGGCTCAAGGCAAGATGTCGGACTCAAGACAGAGAGGTTGTAGATTCAGAGGGGGGGGGGGGGGGGGGGGGCTGGTTGGTCTCGAGGCAAGATGTCGGACTCAAGACAGAGAGGTTGTAGATTCAAATCCCGGCTGCACCAGTTGGGATTTTTATTTGTGCTTTCTCTCTGCGGCAACCACCCCTCTGGTCTCAGCAGCAAGGATCAGCTTGAAATGTCAATTACTCATCAGCGGGAAAAATATGGATACCTCCGGAGTCTGAGTTATCTGCCTGTGCGGCGAGGGACACCCTGTGCACACGGATGCCAGGGAAAAACAAATTAGCAAGCAAATTTCAGTTCCTAGTCTCTATGGGATTCACCAGAGGTGGAAGCTGGCGAATGCAAAAAAAATAAATAAATAAAAATACATCCTTAGAAAAATATGATGCAGATATCATTTTGCTGCACACCACAACAAAAAGCAATCCCCACTGAATGCCTTTTACAAGATGGATGATAGGGGTATACCATGGACAGCTAAGAAGAGTAATGAAAACGTTCTGAAAGAGGCCAAAGCAAAAAGAGAGCTAATTTCCAATTTTAGGAAGAAACAATCATCATTTTATGAGAAGGAAACAGCTGGAATATATTGTAACAACTGGGAAAATTGAGGGACGAAGAGATAGAGGGAAGCAAAGAGAAAAGATACCAGACAGCTTAAGAGAATGGCTTGGCGGAAGGCCAACAACAGAAATGATAAATAACTGTCGTGATAGAAAGTTGTGGAGGGACATGATCACCTACGCCAGCAGGCCTGGTACTTGATGATGATAGGGGTAATCATTAGCTGAATGCAGCAGGAGAAGAGACAAGCCAGCAACATTCCACTGGACAGATGATGGGGAGCCACATGCTGTTGGATTAATAATTACGGAATCCGGTAGTCTACTGGAGAAGAAGGTGAGAATTCAAAATGGGAATTTCTCTTCAAATCAGCGGTTTATTCGTGGCTTTACTTTCGCCCAGGAGGTGTGCTTGGCAGCGCAGCTAAAACTACTGTTCCACTAACTGAAAAGCTAACCTACGGTGTTTGAAACCCACGGTATGACAGAAATGATTTTTTCTGTCGGAGGTGAAATAAAAATCCTGAGTCTCACATGTCGTGGCAACTGCTTTGACCAAGCGGCCTTTATCCCTCTGGTTCTATCATGAGCGCCCCCCCCGCCCCCCAATATACACCAGCAATGGTACTATGTGTCACAAATAAAGTTTTTTTTATATTTTTTTTTTATTTTAATACTCTCCCTCAGTCTCTGGGTAGTGAGATCCAATGTCAAGTCCTCTCTAGGTAGTGAGATCCGATGTCAAGTCCTCTCTGGGTAGTGAGATCCGATGTCAAATCCTTAGATAATGCTGGAAAAACAGGCGGCTCCATGTACACTCTGAACATGTTTTAAAAATCTTGATGCAGCTAAAAGTTGAAAAGAGATCAAAATGGCTACTGCCTGGGCTATAGTGTTAAGCAATTAAAACGAAATCTACCGTGATGAAAATGAATGTCGAGCCAAAAGATGGAGATATCTCAGCTTTTTTAAAACTAGCAACACAGGGCATCCACACCTACTTAACAATTGAACACTTAAGAAGGATTAATAACCAAGCAACCAAACCAAGAAAAAGTGAAGACCTAAACATTGCAGGTAGTTGCAAGATCGTTAATTTAAAAAAAAACACACAAATTCAAATTAAACTAAACAAACAGCAATTAAATTGCAGTAAATTTAACAATAAAATTACATAAAATTTAACAGTAATAAAAAACACACTCACAGTTATAACCGCTCGAGCAAAGTTATCTGCAAAGTCCAGGCCTTCACTAACTTTCCCACGGCAGACAGCAAAGAACACAGCGCCATCTGTGAATAGATTTCAGATAAGTCTATGTAAAATAGGACACTCTTATAACAATAAAATTGTTGAGATCAATTCCATTATGAACACGTTATTTTGTCTATATAGATATAAGAAAAATTGTGATCGTCATATTAAGTTATTTTCATTTGTGATCATTATACAGAAATGACTGAGATGCCAATTGAGTTGTTTGCGGGCCATCATCATTGCCCTCTGAACATGTCCATAAGTGTCCCCAGCAAATCCCAAAGCGCCCAGCGACTGACAACTCCAGTTCTGTGTCGGTTGATAAGTCTTATTACGCACCCACTAAGACTCTCATTTCTGGATGTACCCATCTTTACCCATATCTCTTTCATACAAAGGAGAGTGGACCCATGGTCCTGTGCCATTCTGCAATCAAAGGACATTAACCCTAGATTACAATATCGTAGTAAAAATTACCACATCAAAATACAAATTCTTCCAAATTTGATAGTTTGTGGTGTCCAAACAATACCCCCCTCTGTGTATCTTCCTAATTACTACTTCAGATGACCCCTGAGTGTTTCATTTGTTTCTACTGATAAAAGTAAAGGTAAAGTACGAGAGTTGAACCAGGGTCTTAGCACACGAGTTTACACCCATATGTGCTCGGCCGCCTATCCAGAAATGTTCGGAAATTTCTGGACAGTGTCGCCTCAAGCATCGAAACTCAGATGCGAAGCAACATTCCTCACCTTCCCAGGGTAATACCCTGATACCCATTTTTGCCAACAGCTGGGTCGACCGTGGGGGTATTTTTTTTTTCCAACCACGAATACAGTTCACACTGCTCCCAGCAGGAATCGAACACGGGTTGTCCGAACGTCGGTAGTCCAGTCGGGTGGTTTTCCCAACTCGGCTACAGAGGCCCCCTAAGTTTCTACTGATGTCAGATTAATGTGTCTCTCCATTAATCACTTGATTATAGTTGATATTTTTGGATGCTGTGTCACTTCACTTATTTCTACACTAGTCTTGAACTCATTACGTGGCATAGAAAGTAATTTCCTGAGGCATTTCAAATGCATCAAATTTATTTTCTACCTAATGAAATTGTTCTTAAATTAAAACAAACCAACAAAGAAGTTCTTGGACTTTAACAAACCAACAAAGAAGTTCTTGGACTTTACCAAACCAACAAAGAAGTTTTGGACTTCTTCACCAAACCAACAAAGAAGTTTTGGACTTCTTCACCAAACCAACAAAGATGTTTTGGACTTCGCCAAACCAACAAAGAAGTTTTGGACTTTACCAAACCAACAAAGAAGTTTTGGACTTTACCAAACCAACAAAGAAGTTTTGGACTTTACCAAACCAACAAAGAAGTTTTGGACTTTACCAAACCAACAAAGAAGTTTTGGACTTCTTCACCAAACCAACAAAGAAGTTCTTGGACTTCACCAAACCAACAAAGAAGTTTTGGACTTTACCAAACCAACAAAGAAGTTCTTGAACTTTACCAAACCAACAAAGAAGTTTTGGACTTTACCAAACCAACAAAGAAGTTCTTTAACTTTACCAAACCAACAAAGAAGTTTTGGACTTCTTCACCAAATCAACAAAGAAGTTTTGGACTTCACCAAACCAACAAAGAAGTTTTGGACTTTACCAAACCAACAAAGAAGTTCTTGAACTTTACCAAACCAACAAAGAAGTTTTGGACTTTACCAAACCAACAAAGAAGTTTTGGACTTCACCAAACCAACAAAGAAGTTTTGGACTTTACCAAACCAACAAAGAAGTTCTTGAACTTTACCAAACCAACAAAGAAGTTTTGGACTTTACCAAACCAACAAAGAAGTTTTGGACTTCTTCACCAAACCAACAAAGAAGTTTTGAACTTTACCAAACCAACAAAGAAGTTTTGGACTTCGCCAAACCAACAAAGAAGTTCTTGAACTTTACCAAACCAACAAAGAAGTTTTGGACTTCACCAAACCAACAAAGAAGTTCTTGAACTTTACCAAACCAACAAAGAAGTTTTGGACTTTACCAAACCAACAAAGAAGTTCTTGAACTTTACCAAACCAACAAAGAAGTTTTGGACTTTACAAAACCAACAAAGAAGTTTTGGACTTCTTCACCAAACCAACAAAGAAGTTTTGAACTTTACCAAACCAACAAAGAAGTTTTGGACTTCGCCAAACCAACAAAGAAGATTCTTGAACTTTACCAAACCAACAAAGAAGTTTTGGACTTCACCAAACCAACAAAGAAGTTCTTGAACTTTACCAAACCAACAAAGAAGTTTTGGACTTCACCAAACCAACAAAGAAGTTTTGGACTTCACCAAACCAACAAAGAAGTTTTGAACTTTACCAAACCAACAAAGAAGTTTTGGACTTCGCCAAACCAACAAAGAAGTTCTTGAACTTTACCAAACCAACAAAGAAGTTTTGGACTTCACCAAACCAACAAAGAAGTTCTTGAACTTTACCAAACCAACAAAGAAGTTTTGGACTTTACCAACCAACAAAGAAGTTCTTGAACTTTACCAAACCAACAAAGAAGTTTTGGACTTTACAAAACCAACAAAGAAGTTTTGGACTTCTTCACCAAACCAACAAAGAAGTTTTGAACTTTACCAAACCAACAAAGAAGTTTTGGACTTCACCAAACCAACAAAGAAGTTTTGGACTTCACCAAACCAACAAAGAAGTTCTTGAACTTTACCAAACCAACAAAGAAGTTTTGGACTTTACCAAACCAACAAAGAAGTTTTGGACTTTACCAAACCAACAAAGAAGTTTTGGACTTTACCAAACCAACAAAGAAGTTTTGGACTTCTTCACCAAACCAACAAAGAAGTTTTGGACTTCTTCACCAAACCAACAAAGAAGTTTTGGACTTTACCAAACCAACAAAGAAGTTCTTGGACTTCACCAAACCAACAAAGAAGTTTTGGACTTCTTCACCAAACCAACAAAGAAGTTTTGGACTTCTTCACCAAACCAACAAAGAAGTTTTGGACTTTACCAAACCAACAAAGAAGTTCTTGAACTTTACCAAACCAACAAAGAAGTTTTGGACTTTACCAAACCAACAAAGAAGTTTTGGACTTTACCAAACCAACAAAGAAGTTTTGGACTTCTTCACCAAACCAACAAAGAAGTTTTGGACTTTACCAAACCAACAAAGAAGTTTTGGACTTCGCCAAACCAACAAAGAAGTTCTTGAACTTTACCAAACCAACAAAGAAGTTTTGGACTTTACCAAACCAACAAAGAAGTTCTTGAACTTTACCAAACCAACAAAGAAGTTTTGGACTTTACCAAACCAACAAAGAAGTTTTGGACTTTACCAAACCAACAAAGAAGTTCTTGAACTTTACCAAACCAACAAAGAAGTTTTGAACTTTACCAAACCAACAAAGAAGTTTTGAACTTTACCAAACCAACAAAGAAGTTTTGGACTTCTTCACCAAACCAACAAAGAAGTTTTGAACTTTACCAAACCAACAAAGAAGTTCTTGAACTTTACCAAACCAACAAAGAAGTTCTTGAACTTTACCAAACCAACAAAGAAGTTTTGGACTTCTTCACCAAACCAACAAAGAAGTTTTGAACTTCACCAAACCAACAAAGAAGTTTTGAACTTTACCAAACCAACAAAGAAGTTTTGAACTTCACCAAACCAACAAAGAAGTTTTGAACTTTACCAAACCAACAAAGAAGTTTTGAACTTCACCAAACCAACATAAAAGTTTTGAACTTTACCAAACCAACAAAGAAGTTCTTGGACTTTACCAAACCAACAAAAAAGTTTTGAACTTTACCAAACCAACAAAGAAGTTCTTGGACTTTACCAAACCAACAAAGAAGTTCTTGGACTTCACCAAACCAACAAAGAAGTTTTGGACTTTACCAAACCAACAAAGAAGTTCTTGGACTTTACCAAACCAACAAAGAAGTTTTGAACTTTACCAAACCAACAAATAAGTTCTTGGACTTTACCAACCAACAAAGAAGTTCTTGGACTTTACCAAACCAACAAAGAAGTTTTGAACTTTACCAAACCAACAAAGAAGTTCTTGGACTTTACCAAACCAACAAAGAAGTTTTGGACTTTACCAAACTAACAATTGTAACACTTTGTATTATGTAACCGTTCCAATGTAACACTCAACACATTATCCTATCTGTTCTGATTTAATGTTCTGTAAATTCCTTTGTTCGATTCTGCCTTCTGTGAACTTTCTGTAGATTCTGCCTGTTTTGTGATTCTGTATGCTTGCCGTCTCACTGCCTCGTTGAATTGACCGACTGACTGGACTTACTTTGACTGGACTCATGACTTGTTTACTAACTGACCCGTACTTAAACTGAGACTGCAAACCATGAATTAACAGGAAACTTGATCTGCTTGCCTTGTGATCCCTTCATGTGGTGTGCTTCGTGTTGTTGTATGATTGCACCTGTACTGCTGAATCTGAAAACAGTCTTTCTCCGCGACATTAATGTTTGTTCGTCACCACACCGTCAAACACGACAAGCAATGGTGATAATTCACTGGACACAAAATCTAAACATGAACATGAGTTTATTGATAGGTAATTTACCAAGTAAAACAATATGTAAAAGCCAGTGGCTTACACTGCGCTCGGCTGTTCACACACACGAAATGTACTGTAGGCACCTCCTCACTGCAGTCGTGCATCAATCAACTCTCACATCAATCGGTCCAAACGCTGAAATCCTCTTCGTCTGGAACCTAAGCTAAGTTCCTATATCAAGCACAATAACTGTTTCATCATTAAACCCGAGACTTACTTCTGCAATAGTATAACTCTTAGTCACTCTTTAGGCTCCATGAGCCATTGGCCTACCGCCTAATCTATTGGGGTCTACAGCAATCACCTCGCAGGTCGTCCACCGTGTGAAAATCTTCTCCTATCTAAAACTCAAACTCCACAACTAAAACTGAACTGACTGTCTAACTCTTCTCTCGAACATGACTAACACTAACTCTATGGAGGTTGGTAAGCCATTACAGGCTACCGCCTCCCGGCGACACTGCTCTCAGGCTGTCTGCATGTGTGAATACTGATTGTCCAACCTTGTACATCGACTATATCTTTCATCTCCAGCCAATCACAAATTCCCTTACATACTCTTAAACATTTCTAATTGTACCTTCTCAACAGTCACGGGAATTTCGTTATTCTGTCTGAACTAATCTAATCACTTTCTTCACGTGCAGTGTCCACGTGGCCCCCATCACTCACTCACCTCATTGTTACACATTTTCACCTCCGCTGTTACACAAAGAAGTTTAGGATTTTACCAAACCAGCAAAGAAGTTTTTGGACTTTACCAAACCAACAAAGTTTTGGACTTTACCAAACCAACAAAGAAGTTTTTGGACTTCACAGACTACCTGACCAGTCTTTAAACAACACCATGCTCCTATGTAGCCCAATATCCAAATCTAACCTGTCTCTGCCTTGACAAGGTTGTCAGGCTGTGGTGTCATAGCTTCATAGAACATCCTGAGTTGATCATCAAAGTTGATCTTATCAGAGTTCTTTGGTTCTCTGATGACCAATTTCAGCTGCTCCAACTTGTTCTTCAGACCCGTGCTCTGTTCAGAATACATGAAGACCAACATGAAAATAGAGTAGAAAACAGGCATTCAAGAAATTAAACAACTACACAACAGCAAAAGTGTAATTTTAATAGGTCTTCGTCTTCTTCTTTCCTTCCTTATTTGCCTTTAAACGTTGAGGGGAAATATAATTTGCGGTCTTTTGCTCTTCTGTTCGCCTCTGCTGCTGTTATGTTTCCTAGTGCTTCTAATATTCCATCGATCCATCTTTTTCATGGTCGACCGTTGGGTCTGGTATTCTTGCAAAGTTTATTGAGGGCTCGTTGTGTTGTGTTATGTTTTAATACGTGATTGGACAATTATGAAGCCACAGTGGTGGAGGTTGGGTTGATTGTCTATTAATATTTTAACCAGTAAATCCTGGTCACAGTCTTTTCCGACATTTTTTTTTTTTAGCTGTGTTGTGTTATCTGTCGTGTAAACACGGCATGAAGACTCTGAACATAAACCCTGCAGCATGGGAAGACAGCTGCAGACCACAATCTTTGGAAACACACACTAAAGGTTCACCTCAAACGAGAAGCAGACAGATTCATAGAAAAAGAGAATACATGATGAAAGAAAAGAAAAGAAAAAATAACATTTCTAGGGGCACTGAAAAATCCATAGTCAACTATGACTGACAGAGGCTACTACTACTAGCAATACTTAAAAAAAAAAAAAGAAGAAAAAAGTGGTATGTGACAACTTTACGTGGTAATGGACAAAACAAAAGTCGACGTTTTGGCCAAGTAGGCCTTCTGCTGGAACAACAAACACAAAAAATATATATAAGAATATGTAAACAAATCTAACTACATGGCAATAATATGCTAGATACTCAAGAAAGGAAATAAAAAAAAAGGTCACTTCCCTGTGTTCCAGAGCGTGGTCAGCCTCCGAATGGACTAAAATGAGAAGGCAGGATGACCAACAATAAATCTCACTGACCAGGCAGTCAAGCGAGAAGACAGAACGGAAAGGTTCTAAAAATATGGGGAGGTGGGTACAGTGAAGGCTGGATGACCAACAATAAATCTCACTGACCAGGCAGTCAAGTGAGAAGACGGAACGGAAAGGTTCTAAAAATATGGGGAGATGGGTACAGTGAAGGCAGGATGACCAACTATAAATCTCACTGAAAAATACAAAGCACTTTACACCATACTACTTTTTTTTAGTATTGCTATTATCATCAGCTTTACAGCAGCTTCGCATCTTGATGTATCTTGATACTTTTAATTCTACTACTACTGCGTGTTATCTGACTCGGATTTTTGTGTTTAAAGTGTATAATATGTTTGCTACACCTAATGAAGGCTTTTGTTGATGAATGTTGTAGCTTGTCTCGTCTTTCTGTTAGTCTTGCTGCTGAACACCATTTGATCTTTATTTGATTTGTTCTCTGCATTTACCTTGCTACCCTGCATAGGATTGAATATTTGTTATATTTGATATGTTCTCAATTTGTGATATGCAGATGACACAGTCTTAATAGCAGAGACAGAGAGTGAACTACAAGAAATGATAGACATAATAGTAGAAGAAAGCAACAAGAAATGACACAGTCTTAATAGCAGAGACAGAGAGTGAACTACAAGAAATGATAGACATAATAGTAGAAGAAAGCAACAAGAAATGTCTCTGTCTTAATAGTAACAAAACAGAAGTAATGGTCATATCAAAGAAACAATCATCACCAGCATGCAGCATAAAAATAAACAGCACAAATTTGAAACAAGTGCAACACGTCAAATACCTGGGAACAATAATAACATCAGATTGAAGATGCACCACAGAAATAAAAAGCAGAATAGCTGAGGCCAAAATAACATTTCAGCTAAAAAAACATCAGAAAGAAACAATCAACATTTTTCGGGCACATCATGAGAAGAGGAAAGTTGGAATACTTGGTTACAACTGGCAAAATAGAAGGAATGAGAGATCGCGGACGACAAAGAGAGAAAATACAGGATAGTTTGGTGTCATGGCATGGAAAACAGCCAACAACAGAACTGATACAATGCACTGTAGATAGAAGATTGTGGAGGGACATGATTGCCCATGGCACATGATGATGATATGTTCTCTGTATCTACACTTGCTACCCTGCATAGCTATTGAAATTTTTTTATATTTGATATGTTCTCTGTATCTACACTTGCTACCCTGCATAGCTATTGAAAAATATTTTTTATATTTGATATGTTCTCTGTATCCACACTTGCTCCCCTGCATAGGATTGAATATTTTTAATATTTGATACAGTTGGGATTTTTATCTATGATTTTCTCTCTGCAGCAACCACCCCTGGTCTCAGCAGCGAGGCCCAGCTTGAAATGTCAATTACTCATCGACAGAAAAAATATGAGTACCTCCAAAGACGGAGTTATCTGCCCGCGTGGCAAGGGACCCCTGTGCACACGGCTGCCAGGGAAAGATGGATTAACGCGCAAAATTCAGTTCCTAGTCTCTAGGGACTTCGTCAGAGGTAAAAGATGGTGTACAATGAAGAAGAAAAAATAATTGTTGATATCTGAGCTTATCTACTAGAAGTTAGTGCGTTTGTCTCCCGAGGGTCTAATACTCTTGATTATTCTGCCAAGGGTCTAGGATGCTTGTCTAATAAACCTGTCTACCAAGTGCGTCTCCCAGGTGTCTAATAAGCTTCTCTATTCTCTACCAAGCGTCTAGTAAGCTTGTCTTCAGAGTATACTAAGCCTGTCTACTGAGAGTCCAGTTCTCTTGTCTTCAGTCTACTAAGCCTGTCTACTGAAAGTCTAGTTCTCTTGTCTTCAGAGAGTCTACTAAGCCTGTCTACTGAGAGTCTAGTTCTCTTGTCTTCAGAGAGTCTACTAAGCCTGTCTACTGAGAGTCTAGTTCTCTTGTCTTCAGAGAGTCTACTAAGCCTGTCTACTGAGAGTCTAGTTCTCTTGTCTTCAGAGAGTCTACTAAGCCTGTCTACTGAGAGTCTAGTTCTCTTGTCTTCAGAGAGTCTACTAAGCCTGTCTACTGAGAGTCTAGTTCTCTTGTCTTCAGAGAGTCTACTAAGCCTGTCTACTGAAAGTCTAGTTCTCTTGTCTTCAGAGAGTCTACTAAGCCTGTCTACTGAAAGTCTAGTTCTCTTGTCTTCAGAGAGTCTACTAAGCCTGTCTACTGAGAGTCTAGTTCTCTTGTCTTCAGAGTCTACTAAGCCTGTCTACTGAGAGTCTAGTTCTCTTGTCTTCAGAGAGTCTACTACGCCTGTCTACTGAGAATCTAGTTCTCTTGTCTTCAGAGAGTCTACTACGCCTGTCTACTGAGAGTCTAGTTCTCTTGTCTTCAGAGAGTCTACTACGCCTGTCTACTGAGAATCTAGTTCTCTTGTCTTCAGAGAGTCTACTAAGCCTGTCTACTGAGAGTCTAGTTCTCTTGTCTTCAGAGAGTCTACTAAGCCTGTCTACTGAGTCTAGTTCTCTTGTCTTCAGAGAGTCTACTAAGCCTGTCTACTGAAAGTCTAGTTCTCTTGTCTTCAGAGAGTCTACTAAGCCTGTCTACTGAAAGTCTAGTTCTCTTGTCTTCAGAGAGTCTACTAAGCCTGTCTACTGAGAGTCTAGTTCTCTTGTCTTCAGAGAGTCTACTACGCCTGTCTACTGAGAGTCTAGTTCTCTTGTCTTCAGAGAGTCTACTACGCCTGTCTACTGAGAATCTAGTTCTCTTGTCTTCAGAGAGTCTACTAAGCCTGTCTACTGAAAGTCTAGTTCTCTTGTCTTCAGAGAGTCTACTAAGCCTGTCTACTGAGAGTCTAGTTCTCTTGTCTTCAGAGAGTCTACTAAGCCTGTCTACTGAGAGTCTAGTTCTCTTGTCTTCAGAGAGTCTACTAAGCCTGTCTACTGAAAGTCTAGTTCTCTTGTCTTCAGAGAGTCTACTAAGCCTGTCTACTGAAAGTCTAGTTCTCTTGTCTTCAGAGAGTCTACTAAGCCTGTCTACTGAAAGTCTAGTTCTCTTGTCTTCAGAGTCTACTACGCCTGTCTACTGAGTCTAGTTCTCTTGTCTTCAGAGTCTACTACGCCTGTCTACTGAGAATCTAGTTCTCTTGTCTTCAGAGAGTCTACTAAGCCTGTCTACTGAGTCTAGTTCTCTTGTCTTCAGAGAGTCTACTAAGCCTGTCTACTGAAAGTCTAGTTCTCTTGTCTTCAGAGAGTCTACTAAGCCTGTCTACTGAGAGTCTAGTTCTCTTGTCTTCAGAGAGTCTACTAAGCCTGTCTACTGAGAGTCTAGTTCTCTTGTCTTCAGAGAGTCTACTAAGCCTGTCTACTGAGAGTCTAGTTCTCTTGTCTTCAGAGAGTCTACTAAGCCTGTCTACTGAGAGTCTAGTTCTCTTGTCTTCAGAGAGTCTACTAAGCCTGTCTACTGAAAGTCTAGTTCTCTTGTCTTCAGAGAGTCTACTAAGCCTGTCTACTGAGAGTCTAGTTCTCTTGTCTTCAGAGTCTACTACGCCTGTCTACTGAGTCTAGTTCTCTTGTCTTCAGAGTCTACTACGCCTGTCTACTGAGAATCTAGTTCTCTTGTCTTCAGAGAGTCTACTAAGCCTGTCTACTGAGAGTCTAGTTCTCTTGTCTTCAGAGAGTCTACTAAGCCTGTCTACTGAGTCCAGTTCTCTTGTCTTCAGAGTCTACTAAGCCTGTCTACTGAGAGTCTAGTTCTCTTGTCTTCAGAGTCTACTACGCCTGTCTACTGAGAATCTAGTTCTCTTGTCTTCAGAGAGTCTACTAAGCCTGTCTACTGAAAGTCTAGTTCTCTTGTCTTCAGAGAGTCTACTAAGCCTGTCTACTGAAAGTCTAGTTCTCTTGTCTTCAGAGTCTACTACGCCTGTCTACTGAGTCTAGTTCTCTTGTCTTCAGAGTCTACTACGCCTGTCTACTGAGAATCTAGTTCTCTTGTCTTCAGAGAGTCTACTAAGCCTGTCTACTGAGTCTAGTTCTCTTGTCTTCAGAGAGTCTACTAAGCCTGTCTACTGAGAGTCTAGTTCTCTTGTCTTCAGAGAGTCTACTAAGCCTGTCTACTGAGAGTCTAGTTCTCTTGTCTTCAGAGAGTCTACTAAGCCTGTCTACTGAGAGTCTAGTTCTCTTGTCTTCAGAGAGTCTACTAAGCCTGTCTACTGAGAGTCTAGTTCTCTTGTCTTCAGAGAGTCTACTACGCCTGTCTACTGAGAGTCTAGTTCTCTTGTCTTCAGAGAGTCTACTACGCCTGTCTACTGAGAGTCTAGTTCTCTTGTCTTCAGAGAGTCTACTACGCCTGTCTACTGAGAATCTAGTTCTCTTGTCTTCAGAGAGTCTACTAAGCCTGTCTACTGAAAGTCTAGTTCTCTTGTCTTCAGAGAGTCTACTAAGCCTGTCTACTGAGAGTCTAGTTCTCTTGTCTTCAGAGAGTCTACTAAGCCTGTCTACTGAAAGTCTAGTTCTCTTGTCTTCAGAGAGTCTACTAAGCCTGTCTACTGAAAGTCTAGTTCTCTTGTCTTCAGAGTCTACTACGCCTGTCTACTGAGTCTAGTTCTCTTGTCTTCAGAGTCTACTACGCCTGTCTACTGAGAATCTAGTTCTCTTGTCTTCAGAGAGTCTACTAAGCCTGTCTACTGAGTCTAGTTCTCTTGTCTTCAGAGAGTCTACTAAGCCTGTCTACTGAGAGTCTAGTTCTCTTGTCTTCAGAGAGTCTACTAAGCCTGTCTACTGAGAGTCTAGTTCTCTTGTCTTCAGAGAGTCTACTAAGCCTGTCTACTGAGAGTCTAGTTCTCTTGTCTTCAGAGAGTCTACTAAGCCTGTCTACTGAAAGTCTAGTTCTCTTGTCTTCAGAGAGTCTACTAAGCCTGTCTACTGAGAGTCTAGTTCTCTTGTCTTCAGAGTCTACTACGCCTGTCTACTGAGTCTAGTTCTCTTGTCTTCAGAGTCTACTACGCCTGTCTACTGAGAATCTAGTTCTCTTGTCTTCAGAGAGTCTACTAAGCCTGTCTACTGAGAGTCTAGTTCTCTTGTCTTCAGAGAGTCTACTAAGCCTGTCTACTGAGTCCAGTTCTCTTGTCTTCAGAGTCTACTAAGCCTGTCTACTGAGAGTCTAGTTCTCTTGTCTTCAGAGTCTACTACGCCTGTCTACTGAGAATCTAGTTCTCTTGTCTTCAGAGAGTCTACTAAGCCTGTCTACTGAGAGTCTAGTTCTCTTGTCTTCAGAGAGTCTACTAAGCCTGTCTACTGAGAGTCTAGTTCTCTTGTCTTCAGAGAGTCTACTAAGCCTGTCTACTGAGAGTCTAGTTCTCTTGTCTTCAGAGAGTCTACTAAGCCTGTCTACTGAGAGTCTAGTTCTCTTGTCTTCAGAGAGTCTACTAAGCCTGTCTACTGAGAGTCTAGTTCTCTTGTCTTCAGAGAGTCTACTAAGCCTGTCTACTGAAAGTCTAGTTCTCTTGTCTTCAGAGAGTCTACTAAGCCTGTCTACTGAGAGTCTAGTTCTCTTGTCTTCAGAGTCTACTACGCCTGTCTACTGAGTCTAGTTCTCTTGTCTTCAGAGTCTACTACGCCTGTCTACTGAGAATCTAGTTCTCTTGTCTTCAGAGAGTCTACTAAGCCTGTCTACTGAGAGTCTAGTTCTCTTGTCTTCAGAGAGTCTACTAAGCCTGTCTACTGAGTCCAGTTCTCTTGTCTTCAGAGTCTACTAAGCCTGTCTACTGAGAGTCTAGTTCTCTTGTCTTCAGAGTCTACTACGCCTGTCTACTGAGAATCTAGTTCTCTTGTCTTCAGAGAGTCTACTAAGCCTGTCTACTGAGAGTCTAGTTCTCTTGTCTTCAGAGAGTCTACTAAGCCTGTCTACTGAGAGTCTAGTTCTCTTGTCTTCAGAGAGTCTACTAAGCCTGTCTACTGAGAGTCTAGTTCTCTTGTCTTCAGAGAGTCTACTAAGCCTGTCTACTGAGAGTCTAGTTCTCTTGTCTTCAGAGTCTACTACGCCTGTCTACTGAGAGTCTAGTTCTCTTGTCTTCAGAGAGTCTACTAAGCCTGTCTACTGAGAGTCTAGTTCTCTTGTCTTCAGAGAGTCTACTAAGCCTGTCTACTGAGAGTCTAGTTCTCTTGTCTTCAGAGAGTCTACTAAGCCTGTCTACTGAGAGTCTAGTTCTCTTGTCTTCAGAGAGTCTACTAAGCCTGTCTACTGAGAGTCTAGTTCTCTTGTCTTCAGAGAGTCTACTAAGCCTGTCTACTGAAAGTCCAGTTCTCTTGTCTTCAGAGAGTCTACTAAGCCTGTCTACTGAGAGTCTAGTTCTCTTGTCTTCAGAGTCTACTACGCCTGTCTACTGAAAGTCTAGTTCTCTTGTCTTCAGAGAGTCTACTAAGCCTGTCTACTGAAAGTCTAGTTCTCTTGTCTTCAGAGAGTCTACTAAGCCTGTCTACTGAAAGTCTAGTTCTCTTGTCTTCAGAGAGTCTACTAAGCCTGTCTACTGAAAGTCTAGTTCTCTTGTCTTCAGAGAGTCTACTAAGCCTGTCTACTGAGAGTCTAGTTCTCTTGTCTTCAGAGAGTCTACTAAGCCTGTCTACTGAGAGTCTAGTTCTCTCGTCTTCCGAGTGTCTACTAAGCTTGTTTACCAAGCGTCTAGTAAGCTTGTCAACTGAGGGTTTAGTATGCCTGTCTACCAAACATCTAGTAAACTTGTCAACTGAGGGTCTAGAATTCCTGTCTACCAAACATCTAGTAAACTTGTCAACTGAGGGTTTAGTATGCCTGTCTACCAAACATCTAGTAAGCTTGTCAACTGAGGGTCTAGTGTGCCTGTCTACCAAACACTAGTAAGCTTGTCAACTGAGGGTCTAGTGTGCCTGTCTACCAAACACTAGTAAGCTTGTCAACTGAGGGTCTAGTGTGCCTGTCTACCAAACATCTAGTAAGCTTGTCAACTGAGGGTCTAGTGTGCCTGTCTACCAAACATCTAGTAAGCTTGTCAACTGAGGGTCTAGTGTGCCTGTCTACCAAACATCTAGTAAGCTTGTCAACTGAAGGTCTAGTATGCCTGTCTACCAAACATCTAGTAAACTTGTCTACTGTGGGTCTAGTATACCTGTCTACCAAACATTCAGTAGCCAACTGAGGGTCTACTATACCTATCTACCAAACATCTAGTAAACTTGTCAACTGTGGGTCTAGTATACCTGTCTACCAGACATCTAGTAAAATTGTCTACTGTGGGTCTAGTATACCTGTCTACCAAACATCTAGTAAAATTGTCTACCGTGGGTCTAGTATGCCTGTACACCAAACATCTAGTAGTAAACTTATCTACCGTGGGTCTAGTATACCTGTCTACCAAACATCTAGTAAACTTGTCTACCATGGATCTAGTATGCCTGTACACCAAACATCTAGTAGTAAACTTATCTACCGTGGGTCTAGTATACCTGTCTACCAAACATCTAGTAAACTTATCTACCGTGGGTCTAGTATGCCTGTCTACCAAACATCTAGTAAACTTGTCTACCGTGGGTCTAGTATGCCCTGTCTACCAAACATCTAGTAAACTTGTCTACTGTGGGTCTAGTATGCCTGTCTACCAAGCACGTCATGACACATGTGTCTCCAGCATGAGCAGATTTTCAATTTGCCTAACCACTTTGCCCAGACATTACCATTTTTGGCCTACTCTTTAACTTTATTATAACTGTCAAGAGTTATTTAACAAGCACGGGTACACACAGACCTCTTAATTTTTGCAGCTATCAGTATGGGCTACACATGTAACCAAATACAATACAAAATTTAAAAATAAAACAAAAAATGCCTTGCTCTGATTTCAAGTCTGTTTCACCTACCTGCCACCTATTCATCAGTTTGTCCAGGACATTGTACGAGGGCAGGAAACACAGCACACCGTGTGGCACCACCTGGGGTTAGCAATCATTGATTGAAAATAAAACACAAAAGGCAGTTCTATTGCATATTTAAAAAAAAAAGTAAAGTACCCCCAATCACGCCAAGTGACGTGTAGGGAATATGGTGTTAGTGACCATAAATTTTACAGACCTTCAGCACATGATTTTTTAGGTAATGTGGTCGGTATTACACCTGTGCTGCTTTACTTTCCAAGAAAAAAATCTGGTACCTATTAAAAGCTGGGTGAACCGGAAGCTGCCGGTTGGGATCGAACCCTACCTCTTGTCCTTTGTACTCCAGTTCACTAACCACTGAGCTATCGCGGCTCCCAGTTCTATTGCATACTTCTATCTATCTACTGACTTTTCGAGCCGTAACCAGCCCATAGGGTATAGACTCAGATACACTTTCCCTGTTTTGAAATTTCTTTTATAGCAGTCTCACCCCCGCAAAGCTCTTTATCAAATCTTGCCATTTGTCTCTGTTCTAGGCAAGCATCTCGATCTCATTGAGGGAGTTAATTCTTGCTGCCTTTACCTCATTGCACACTTAACAACTTTAAATTTTCTAACATTAGATCTCACAACATTGAGCCATTTGTTAACTATTTTTACAGTAAGGCTGCTAACGCAGTTTTCCTGTTTTTGGTTTGTCTCATTGTGGCTAATTTAGGCACATTTTCAAACATTGGTTGTTAGGAATTCTTCAGCATGAAAGTACACTAAATTTGCTGACGTTTTCTGCATTGTTCGCAGCAGATGATGCATTCTGGTATTTTCAAATTTGTGTTTGAAAATCGTTATCAAAATTACACCGTGCTGATCTTCCTGTGTTTTTTTAGCTCCCATGATAAAATTAGGTCATTGGATTATGATAATTTTCATGAAGATTTTGTGAAAAGTGATTTAGAAATAGGTTTTTTCAATTTATAGGTGAATGATAGCTATTTGAATTCACACGATGGAGATATTGTCTTCCCTTTTAATCATTTTTAAAAATCGGACATGCATTATATTGATTATTACTTCATATGAAAGATCATCTTTTTCTCCACACAAATGTTGTTGTTGTTGTTTTACTAACTGTAGTATTTAACCGTGAACATACTAACACATATAATAATTAGAAGTCTTGGAAGTTATGAAACTTCATGCAGCTGCCATTTCAAATTAAATTTGTTTCGTTTATTATGTTTAAATGTTACTTTTAAAGTTGGTATGTTGTGTTATTTTCATCTAATCATTTATACTTCCTTTCTTCCATCTGTCTGTCTGTCTATCTATTTACCTTTCGAGCCGTGGCCGGCCATAGGGCATAAACCCTGATACTCTTTCTCTTATCTAAATTTTTTCATTCTAGCAGTTTTCAATCCTTGCAAAGATATTTTATCAAATATCACCATTTGTCTATGTTCTGTGCAAGCAACTCTATCTCATTGAGGGAGCCGATTCCTGCTGCTTTTGCACTTATACTTATTGCCCCTTATTTTAGCAGCAAAGTTTCATTCCCTTGTCCCATTATTTTGTGCTAAGATACAGATCTTGAATATGAAAAGTATGTTATTAGTGACATCAAGGGACTAAGGGTGCAAACATTTCTTGTGGAGTCTAACAATAAAATAAAGAGTCTACCAATAATGTCCAGCAGTTTTGTCATTGTTTCTAAAATAAAAATATACCCAGAAAGTTCAGAAAATAGTCACTTTAACAAGAAAATAATTATAGAAGCCTTCTCACATATTTACTCACACAGAAACATATAATGTACACAAATCAGCTGTTTCTATGCATTACTTTTAATTACATATAGAAACATATTATCATCATCATCAAGTACCAGGACTGCTGGTGTGGGTGATCATGTCTCTCCACAACGTTCGATCTCGACAGTTTTTTATTTCTGTTGTTGACCTTCTGCCAAGCTCTCTTAAGCTGTCTGGTATCTTTTCTCTTAGCTTCCCTCTATCTCTTCGTCCCTCAAATTTCCAAGTTGTTGCAATATATTCCAGTTGTTCTCTTCTCATTACATGGCCAAAAAATTATGATTATTTCTTCCTAATATTGGAAATTAGCTCGCTTTTTGCTTTGGCCCCTTTCAGAACATCTTCATTACTATTCTTAGCTGTCCATGGTATTCTCAACATGCTTCTGTAAAACTACATTTCTACGGACTCCAGTGATTTTCTTGTCTGTTGTCCTATTGTCCATGATTCACATCCATATGTGAATGGGTACTTATTACTCCCACTTGTTATGTAGAGCCAGTCTACATAACATTTAAGAACTCTTTTTCTTGTTTCTATTGTCAAAAATAGATTGCATAGTATCTTCCTCTCATTTTTTGGAAAGCTGCTTTTGCCGGAGCCATTCTGCATCTCACCTCTTTTGTACATCTTCCGTCTGAGGTTAACAAAGTTCTCAAATATTAAAATTCATTTACCTGTTTTAATATTGTTCCACTTGTCTTTATTTTGCACTGAGGTGATGTCTTTTTCTTGTTGTTACCATTAATTCTGTCTTTCTGCTATTAAGGCTGAGTCCTTTATTTTTGCTTTCCTTCACTACAATGTCTAACATTTCTTATAACTCATTTTCACTCTAGCGATTAAGACTGTATCATCAGCATACCATATATTTTGTATATTATAACCTCTGATTGTTATTCCAGGCATGCCCCTTATGACAGAAACAAATAACGTACACAAATCAGCTGTTTCTATGCATTACTTTTAACTACATACAGGCATCAAGAATAAATCCTCCAGCTTGTTCTTCCCCAAACAAAGAATATGTCCATCAATCCACAAAACCCTCATCCTTCTTTTGATGAATCACCTGGCCCTCATCTGCCAAATCACCAACCATCATCTTATAAATCACATGTCACCTATCTTATTAGCCACCAGTTCCTCGATTAACAAACCACCAGACTTTCCATTTCACAAATCACCAGTCCCTCATCCCATAAATCACCAGTCTCACAAACCACCAGTCTCATAAACCACCAACACCACACCTGACAAACCACCAACACCTCACCTGACAAACCACCAACACCTCACAAACCACCAAGACCTTATAAACCACCAACACCTCACCTTACAAACCACCAACACCTCACCTCACAAACCAGCAACACCTTATAAACCAGCAACACCTCACCTGACAAACCACCAACACCTCACCTGACAAACCACCAACACCTCACCTGACAAACTCTCAGAACTAAGCTTCCCAGTTCATCCTGGAAGGCAAACGTTTCCAGATTCCTGAAGACTGCCTGCAGTGTTGACCCTTTAGGACCTTGACCTAATGTTCCGACCCAAACCTGCAAGTTCAAACTGACCCACTTAACTCCAGAACATTGATAACAAAACTCACAATGTGCTAAAACATAATTCATGCCATTTGTCACTTACAACATTGACCTATGAATCTTTATTTTTAGTCACATCCTAAAACTATGAAAACATGAGAGTAATTTTAACAACATGAAAAATTGAAAGAAAAAAGAAAGACAAGAGACATCATCATCATCATCATCTAATATATAATATCTAAATAAAATACTATCTATCTAATGACCTTTCTAGCCGTAGTCGGCCCATAGGGCATAGAATCAGATACTCTTTCTCTTATCTTAATTTTTATTCTAGCAGTTTTCAATCCTTGTAAAGATCTTTTATCAAATCTCGCCATTTGTCTCTGTTCTGTGCAAGCAGCTCTATCTCATTGAGGGAACAGATTCCTGCTGCCTTTGCCTCTCTGATCAATGTTCTTCTCAGTGTCTCTCTGGGTCAGCCACTTTTCCTCCTACCTGTTGTTTCCCACATGAGGGCTTGCTTTGCTATTCGGTTATTATCTCCCCTCATCACACGTCCAACATATGTCCTTAGTTTTTTCTTGATTACTGAAGATATTAGTGGTTGATTGGCGAGTTCTCTAATTTTCTCGTTTGTTTTGAATTCATTCCACGCTACACCAATGAGTTAGCCAACTCCTGCTGCTCTTGCCTCTCTGATTAATGTTATTAAGCCGCTATTGTAAAAACGCTTTTGTTAGTGAAACGTAGACCTGATACTAGACAGTACATAGTAGTAAAAAGTAAAGTACCCCCCGTCACGCCAAGTGACGTATAGGGAATATGGTGTTAGTGACCATAAATTTTACAAACCTTCAGCACATGATTTTTGGGGTAATGTGGTCGATATTCCGCTTTACTTTCCCAGAAAAAAATCTGGTACCCATTTAAGGCTGGGTGAACCCGGAAGCCGTCGGTTGGGATCAAACCCTACCCCTAGACAGTACATACTGGCATGGAAAGTGACCAATGATAGAACTGTTAACAAACACATTTTTATCTTTCTGCGTGTGACTGGGTGGTCCAAGGTAAAATGTCAGCCTTTGGACAGGTAGCTACCAGGTTTGAATCCCACCACAAATATTGGGAATTTTAAAGTTTAATTCTGTGGTTTACTTCATGGAAACCCTAGTTCTCTCTGTGTGTAAATGGTAAATATCACATTTGTGTGCCAAAAGTTCAAAGAAAATGCTATTTTTAGTGCTCCTGTTACGATCATTTGTTGAAAGTTCCTGGACAACTAAAAAAACCAATGAGGAAATTCTGAGAGAGGCCAACACAAAAAGGGAACTCATAAAAAACATCAGAAAGAAACAATCAACATTTTTCGGGCACATCATGAGAAGAGGAAAGTGGGAATACTTGGTTACCCTCACCTGGTCTCTGGACTAGCTAGAAAAGCTGAGAGAAAGAACGAACTACAAGAAATGATAGACATAACAGCAAAAGAAAGCAACAAGGTCTCAGTCTGAATAGTAAAAAAACAGAAGTAATATATATATCAAAAAATCAATTATCTGATGGGTTAGATCGACTTATGCAACATATCTATGTCAACAGATAGAAGTGAGAAAGAGAGCTCATCGGTGCTATATAGAGCCAATTCTGACCCATGGAAAAGAATCATGGACAGTAAACAAAGAAATGAAAAGACAATCAGATGCTACAGAGATGGGATTTCTCAGAAGAATGTCTCAGAAAAGGAAGTGCCTAAGAAACATCAGAAAGAAATAATCAACATTTTTCGAGCACATCATGAGAAGAGGAAAGTTGGAATACTTGGTTACAACTGGAAAAATAAAAGGAAAGAAAGATCGCGGACGACAAGGAGAGAAAATACAAGATAGTTTGGTGTCATGGCATGGCAAACAGTCAACAACAGAACTGATACGATGCACTGTAGATAGAAGATTGTGGAAGGACATGATCGCCTACACCAACCGGTATGGCACATGATGATGATGATGAATGTTACAATTAAGTGGTAGCATTTTGTAGTATGGAATGTAACGAAATCTGCCACAGGTGGGTAATTAAGGGTTAAAGGAAACAAATCCAACTCTCAGGCACCAGCGTAAGTAGTAAATAGGAATTTACACAGAGGGGAGAAACTGTAAAATTGTGAAGAATTTGTATTTTGATGCAGTAATTGTTATGCTTGTATCATAATCTAGGGTCAAGTGGCGTGTAGATGCATCTTCTTTTTCTTCTATTATCCTTCCTCCATTGCCGTTGGCGTCAAGGGGAGATACAATCTGTGATTCTTTGCTTTTCTGTTGGTCTCTTCTGGTGTTAACCCTCCTAGTGACTCTAGTATTCCCTTTATCCATCTCTTTCTCGGTCTTCTTCTTAATCTGGCATTTTCGTAGCGTTTGTTTATGGCTCTTTGAGTCATTGTTAGTTCTTTTTGTCTCGTTATGTGGCCGAACCAATTTATCTGTTGTTTCTTTATGTATTCGATGGCTGGTTCAATTTCGAGTTTCTTCCTCAGGTTGGTGTTTCTTACTCTGTCCCTTAAGCTGTTTCCTGTCATTCTTCTGACACATTTCATTTCGGTGGTTGTTATCTTTCTTATTGTTCTAGAGTCCAGCATCCAATTCTGGCACGGATAGAACAGAGTTGGTAGAAAAATTGATTTGTATATTATCCTTTTTGCTTCCGTAGTTATTGCTTTGTTTTCCAATAGTGTTGACACTTGGCCTATAACTTGGCATGCTTTGTTACACCTTATATCTATCTCTGTCTCTGGGTTATTGTCTTGTGTTAACGTGCTACCCAGATATTTAAAATTGTCTTCTTGCTTCAGAGTCATATTATCTATTATGATGTTTAGTTTTTCTTAGATGCATCATGTTATCATTTACAGGAAATTGTGATATCAGACTTCAGCAAGGGTGTTTTGGGTATCCCTTTTCTTAAATAGATTAGTTAGTCCATTAACAGAATTCACCGAGAAGAAATAGAATAGGATCTTGACACAGTCAGCTATGAGTCGCAGGCCAGTTTCGGTCTCATGTGCTGTTTGGCATTATGGCCCCAGGAAGACAGGAATATTCACAGTTGAAGATGATGACACTCAATAGACAATTGAGTCAAGACGGAGAATTAAAGACTGACCTGGGAGTCCTCGATCACATGATTTGCCTCCAGTTGAATCTTAAACTCTAGTCCCAGTTCAGACTCAAATGAGGTCAAAGGTGAAAGTGTTCCGCTCGTCAAAATTATGCTGCGAGTCTCGTTGAAGTCTGAGAATGCCTACGTTTGTCAAAAATAAACATCAGTACAAAGTTTTCACATTTATTTATTTAACTAATTAAATTAATTAATTTTTTTTAATTACTTCAAATTATTTTAACAAGATGTAGACGTTAGAAAGGAATGGTGTCGCTGCAGGTTTAACACTTCTATATCTGCTCAGGCCTCGTTCCAGCAACCATTGAAGTGTTCATTCTGATCATTTAGACTGTTCTAGTGAACATGTTGTGTTTTGAAAAATCAAAGGCGTGCAACTCATGATGCACATTTCTGATTCGCTGTAGTGGTCATAGTCGGGAGCATGACCTCCACGCACGAGCGCCAAATCTGCGTTGACTTCATGATCAGTGAGCGTACCCTAAGATCCACTATCCCAACACGATTTTTTTTTTGTTCGCCAGTTTTTACCTCTGACGAAGTCCCTAGAGACCAGGAACTGAATTTTGCGTGTTAATCCATTTTTCCCTGGCAGCCGTGCGCACAGGGGTCTTGCCTCGAGACCAGCCAGTCCCCCATCCCAACAAATGAAATCAAGCCTCCACTTCTACGAATCACTCGATCTGACCATAATCCAGCTGGTGGCACATTTGCAGTTGAACACAGATCAAACATCATGTCCCATGTTGAGAGACATGATCACCTACGCCAGCAGTCCCGGTACTTGATGATGATGATATGTATCATAAAATGATACTTTTCAAAATAGCGTCTGGGAGATGATACAAAAGATGAACATTTGATGATTATAACCATATGTACCGACATAACCGGTCATGTATCTTGTTTATTTTTATGCCTCTCAACTTGCCTTGAATTTTAAAAACCTTGACACAATATAGAAATCAAAAATACTAAGCAAGAAAACCAAACTTACAATATTCAACTCAAATGTATATAAACAAAAGCTGGAGAACATCGAAAGAGATTTAGAAAAAAAACTAAATGTTTTTGAAGACAAAAGCCTCCGAAAAATACTCTGTTTACAATGGAATGAATACAAGACTAATATAGAGATAAGAGAAATGGCCATGCAACCAATGATCTCATCTACAATTAAGGAAAGAAGAAGGACATATGTCTGACACGTGTTGAGATGAGACAACAAAGATTTCCAAAACAGAATCTTCTATGGGAAACAGGATACAGAAAAAGAAGAAGACCTAAATAGACACTAAAAAGAACACATATAAGAGAAGCAAAGTTGGCAGGCATAGACTCATTAGATATGATCGAACATTTCCGCCCAGAATAGAGATGGGTAGACACGAGATAGACAACAAGTTGTATGAGATGTCATGCGGCACGGGAAAATGCAAGGTCAAGGATCAACTATCGTCTCATTATATACAAAAATTAACATGTGCCCAGAGTCTACAAAAATCACATACATACCACACCAGGGTTCATGCACCAAAAATTCAGAGTATATACGTCCACTAGTACGTTTGAACGGCCTGGGGAAACAATTTTAATATGAAGACATTTAAGTCCTGTTCAAATTATTCACTCATGATTGTAATGAAATCATTTATCATAATTGCACTACTATAAGACAATTGAAGTAATGTTCAAATTATTCACTCATGATTGTAATGAAATCATTTATCATGATTGCACTACTATAAGACAATTGAAGTAATGTTCAAATTATTCACTCATGATTGTAATGAAATCATTTATCATGATTGTACCACTACTATGAAGACAATTGAAGTAATGTTCACATTATTCAATCATGATTGTACTACTATAAGACAATTGAAGTAATGTTCAAATTATTTATCATGATTGCACTACTATGAAATTATAACTTTTGTTCAAATTATTCAATCATTTTTGCAATGTAATAATTTCATCAGTGTAGTTTAGTCGACTGATCATTCGTATTGTACATCAAACAAGTCCATATGTGCTCAGGCCTCTTCCAAAGAATATACATCAACGTGTAGCGACTAACGACACCAGTGTTGTGTTGGTGGACAAGTCGGCTTTGGATTCCTATGTAGCGCGCTCGACTGGCATCTCCCACCTTGACATGATATTTGCGAAGCCTAAATTTTACAAAACAAATAACAACAGGGCTGAAACTAAGAATGGCAAAATGTTACATCTTCTCAGTATTCCTGTATGGTGCAGAAACATGGACATTAGACAAGAAAATAGAACAGAGAATTGAAGCCTTTGAAATGTGGATTTATAGAAGAATAGGTAGAATTGAATGGAAAGAAAAGAAAACAAACGATGAAGTTTTAAAACAACTGAAAATAAAAAGAGAACTACTAAATACAATTAACACAAAACACGTGACATTTTTGGGGCATGTTAAAAGACACAACAGCCTACTAAAAGTAATATTGGAAGGGAAAATACAAGGTAAAAGAGGCAGAGGCAGACCAAGACTAACATGGACGAGTAACATCAAAAGATGGACAAGTCAATCTATGACAGCCTGCACCATCAAAGCAAGGAACAGAGTAGAATGGCGATCCATGGTAGCCAACCTTCGTTGCGGAGAAGGCACTCGTTGATGATATTTTATCATGATTGTGCAACTATGAAGACAGTGTTAAAATGATACAATTATGACTACACTATCGTTATGACATTGCTCCTGTTACTGTAGCCTGACAGGGTGGGTATTACACATCTATCTATCTATTGACCTTTCGAGCCGTAGCCGGCCCATAGGGCGTAGACCAAGATACTCCTCTTATCTAAATTTTTATTCTAGCAGTTTTAAATTCTTTTAAAGATATTTTATCAAATCTCGCCATTTGTCTCTGTTCTGTGCAAGCAGCTCTATCTCATTGAGGGAGCCGACTCCTGCTGCTCTTGCCTCTCTCATCAATGTTCTTCTCAATGTCTCTCTGGGTTTTCCTCTTTTCCTCTTGCCTGTTGTTTCCTACATGAGGGCTTGCTTTGCTATTCGGTTATTATCTCTTCTCATCACATGTCCAACATTTGACCATCGTCTTTTCTTTATTACTGACAATATTAGTGGTTGATTGATTTCTCTAATTTCCTCGTTTGTTTTGAATTCGTTCCACGCTATACCAAGTATTTTCTTTAGACATTTATTTTATTTTCGAATGCGTTCAACTTTGTTTCTATGTCTCTTGTTGTTTTCCATCTTTCACACGCATACGTAAGGGTTGACAGCACATTTATTACAGGATTGGACAACAGGATTTTTCTGCAGTTGCCATGAAGCATTTGGGTCACTTTTCATTTCAGAAAAAAAAAACTATTTGACCCTACCATTATTTGAACCCGTGTTCTCCAGGTTTGTTGTATAACAACTTATTGATTCAGCCACTCACTCTCTCATTATGATCATTGCTGAATAATTTTATCATAACTGCACTACTATCATCATCATCATCATTGAGTGCCGTCTCCGCAACGAAGGTTGGCTACCATGGAGCGCCATTCTGCTCTATCTCTTGCTTTGATGGTGCAGGTTGTCATCGGTTGATTTGTCCATCTTTTGATGTTACTCGTCCATGTTAATCTTGGTCTGCCTCTGCCTCTTTTACCTTGTATTTTCCCCTCCAGGATTAATTTCAGTAGGCTGTTGTGTCTTTTAACATGGCCCAAGAATCGCATTTGTCTTGTTCTAATTGTGTTCAGAAGTTCTCTTTTCATTTTAGTTGTTTTAAGACTTCATCGTTTGTTTTCTTTTCCTTCCATCCAATTCTACCTATTCTTCTATAAATCCACATTTCGAAGGCTTCAATTCTCTGTTCTGTTTTCTTGTCTAATGTCCATGTTTCAGCACCATATAGGAATATTGAGAAGATGTAACATTTTGCTATTCTTAGTTTTAGCTTTGGTGTTATTTGCACTACTATGGATGTGAATTATGGACAACTGGAGTCTCTAGAAATGTGTTTTTTTTTTTTTCAGAAGAATGTTGAGAATACCATAGACAGCTAAGAAGAGTAATGAAAACGTTTTGAAAGAGGCCAAAGCAAATAGAGAGCTAATTTCCAATATTAGGAAGAAACAATCATCATTTTTTAGCCTTGTAATGAGACGGGAACAGCTGAAATATATTGTGACAACCGGGAAAATTAAGGGATTAAGAGATAGAGGGAAGCAAAGAGAAAAGATACCAGCCAGCTTAAGAGAATGGCTTGAAAGAAGGTCAGCAACAGAAATGATAAATAACTGTCGTGATCGAAAGTTGTGGAGAGACATGATTACCTACGCCAGCAGGAATGGTACTTGATTCACTGATCTGACTAATATGAAGACATTTTAACTCTTCTTCTTCTTCTACTACCTTTTTAGCTCCCAGTGGAGCATAGGTCTTCAACAAACACTTTCCAAGTTGTTCTGTTTTTTGCCATTCTTTTAAGATCATTCCATGTCTTTCCCATCATCTTCATCTCTGCTTCTATCTGTCTTCTCCAAGAATTCCTTGGTCTTCCTCTTTGTCTTTTCCCCTGGGGATTCCAAAAAAGGGTCTGTTGTGTAATACTCTCAGTTGGCTTCCGTAGTGTGTGTCCTATCCAGCGCCATCGACTTCACTGTATCTTTTTATCCACTGGTGTTTGACTGGTACATTTCCATAATTCTTTGTTAGTGATTTTTTCCTGCCATTTCTATCCTTTTATCCTGCGTAAGTATCCATTAATGAAAGTCTGTATCTTCATGATTGTCAATTTTGTTGTTGTCCATGTTTCACAGCCATATAATAGGACTTACTTAACATTTGAGTTGAAAATTTTTATTTTTGTATTTAACCTATTTTCTTTGGATTTCCATATGTTTCCCAGAGCAATGAAAGCTCCTCTTGCTTTTGATATCCTTATTTTGGTATCATTTTCTGTTCCTCCCTCTTTATCTATATTACTGCCCAGATATATGTAAGATTGTACATCTAATAGAGGTATTTATCCTAGTTTTATTTGGTTATTGCCAACTGTATTAATTCTCATAATGTTGGTCTTATCTCTATTAATCTTCAGTCCTAGCTGTTGTAATCTCTCATCAAGTATGCTCATTTTATCCTGCATCTGTTGATGGCTGTGTGATAGGAGAGCTATGTCATCAGCAAAGTCTAAATCATCAAGTTGTTTGGTCAGTGACCACTGGATCCCATTTCTGTTGTTTTGAGTTATTTTCATAACTCAATCTATGGCCATAGAAAGAGAAATGGAGACAGAAGGCATCCCTGCCTTACTCCTGTTCTTATTTCAAATGCTTCCGTAAGCTGTCCTTCATGCACCACACTACATTTTGTTCCTTCATACATTGTTTTTATCAGGTTAATAAACTTTATGGGGATTTCGTAATGACTCAGCAACTTCCAAAGCATTCTTCTGTCTAAACTATCAAATGCCTTTTCGTAATCTATTAATCCAATATAAAGTAGGGACTGTAGTTCTAAACAATTCTACTCAATCATGATTGTACTATATTTATGGCATTTCTGGAAGTCTTACAGAACTGGAGAAAAGGTCGCTTGTCTTGTGCAGCTACCATGAGGTGTCAGGTCGGTTTTTATTTTGTCTTGTGCAGCTACCATGACGTGTCAGGTCGGTTTTTATTTTGTCTTGTGCAGCTACCATGAGGTGTCAGGTCGGTTTTTATTTTGTCTTGTGCAGCTACCATGAGGTGTCAGGTCGGTTTTTATTTTGTCTTGTGCAGCTACCATGAGATGTCAGGTTGGTTTTTATTTTGTCTTGTGCAGCTACCATGAGGTGTCAGGTTGGTTTTTAATTCAGAAACAAAATCTTTTTGACAGTAACTTGATTTGTGTGTGTTATTGTGTTATTTGCGGGTCATCATCATTGTACTCCGAACATGTCCATAGGTGCTCAGATCCCCTCCTCAGCAATTCCCTCAGTGTCCAGCGACTGACGACTCCAGTTCTATGTTGGTTGATAAGTCTTCTTACACGGCCACCAAGTTTCTCATTTCTGGCCGTGCCCATCTTAACTCCCATTTCCATCATCCGAAGAAGTGACGTTGATCTGTGTTTGTCAAAGTCCTGTGCTCTTCCCACATCTCGAAGGGCATTGATGATGTCCGCCCGATCCATCGGTTGCCCGTCCTCAACGACAGCGCAGCTAGCCAACCTGTCCGCTCTCTCATTTCCCCGTACTCCCGCATGTCCAGGGACATAGACAAAGGTGACCTTACGTATTTTGGATTTCTGCAACGACTCTACCCATTGCATGCGTACAAAGCCCGCCTCCACTCTTTTTATCATGCTCATCGAATCACTCAGTATACATGCGTGGATGTAGTCTTGTGACTCCAACCATTTGAATGCCTTGGTCACTGCCATCACCTCCATTGTCATGCTACTCGTGGTCATGGCGTATGCACCACTGTCTTCCTTGGCTATTCTGCCTGCCGAGCGTGCTGTAAATGCCCATGCACTTCTTTCGTGTCGTCTTACAGATCCGTCAGTATAGATGACTGCATCTTTCTCATCGGTATTATCGCAGATGAGACCTTTGACCTCAGCATTAACCACGACCGGGTTCTGTTCCCTACTTTTCCTGTCAAGTGTGACAATACATGAGAAAGTCCCCTTGAATGACGTAGGCACTGGTATCCACTCCTCACCAACGCTGATATTGGTAAGCCCACAGACCTGTTTGATGACATCTTCTGCCCGGCCCACCCATGATTTGCCTCTTTTTAGCCTGGCACCTTTCCCTGTGTTGAGCACGTGGTGCAATGGATGCTCTGTATCTCTACTAATCTTCAGGTATGCTCGTGCTCTCCAGATCTTGATTCTGTCATCCATGGTTGGAAAGTCAAGAAGATACCTCATTGCCACACAGGGAGTGTCCCTCGTACATCCCAGGATAATGCGCATGGCTTCATTTTGTATTTTCTCCAGCCTATCAATTTGAGTCACACTGGCAGTAAGAATTGCCAGGGCATACTCGATTGGTGCGAGGACTAATCCCTGGAACAGAAGAGTAAGTAGCCTCTGCTCGATGTTGGCAGCTGCCATGACCTTCAAGGCGGCTAATCCTTTGCGGGATTTTGTTATCACATGGTCGACGTGGTCCCGAAAACACAGGCTGCGATCAAACTTAACTACGAGGTATGTCACCTCATCAGCTCCCATTCATACTACCGGTGTGGTCGTATTAACGATATGATTGTTAAGGGAGAACCATGAAACTGATGCTTTATTAGGATCTCTATTAGGGTCATATTAACTTGATTTAATCCTGGGTTCTCCGTGTTGGAGAATGGAAATTTATCGACTTGGCCACACCCACTCAGGTCAAGATTGTAAATAAATGTTATCATGATTGTGCTATTTCATCAATATAATTTAACTTGTGTTGAAATTATTTTATGATTGCAATGAATTCAACTTTTCATGATTGGATTACCAATGCTGTTGATCTATTGATTCAGTAGCCATTGTTTTTTTCCTACACCCAAAACAAAGTATTTTTTAAAACCATTTTGCTGCTAAAATACTGTAATTTTATTGTGGTGAATTTAGGCACATTTTAACATGACACCAGTTTCCAGGAACTCTTCAACGTGGAAGTACACTAAATCAACATCATCAAGTTACCGTGCCTGCTGGTGTAGGTAATAATGTCTCTCCACAGCTTTCGATCTCAACAGTTATTTATCATTTCTGTTCTTCTGCCAAGCCATTCTCTTAAGATGTCTGTTATCTTTTCTCTTTTCTTCTCTCTATCTCTTCATCCCTCAATTTTCCCAGTTGTCAAAATTTATTCCAACTGTTCCCTTCTCATTACATGGCCAAAAAATTATGATTGTTTCTTCCTAATATTGGGGACTAGGTCTCTCTTTGCTTTGGCCTCTTTCAGAATGTGTTCATTACTCTTCTTTGCTGTCCATGGTATTCTCAACATTCTACTGTAAAACTACATTTCTACAGCATCCAGTGATTTTCTTTTCTGTTGTCCAGGATTCACATCCATATATGAGAAAAAGAGGAAGACCCAGAGAGACACTGAGAAGAACATTGATGAGAGAGGCAAGAGCAGCAGGAATCAGCTCCCTCAATGAGATAGAGCTGCTTGCACAGAATAGAGACAGATGGTGAGATTTGATAAAATATCTTTAAAAGAAAACTGCTAGAACAAAAATTCAGATAAGAGAAGGTGTATCTTGGTCTACGCCCTATGGGCCAGTTACGGCTCAAAAGGTCAATAGATAGATAGATAGGATTCACATCCATATGTTAAGACTTGTTCTACATTACATTTAAGAACTCTTTTTACACTAAATATGCTGACTTTTTCCACTTTGTCTGCGCCAAATGGTGGATTATAACATTTTAAAATTTGATTTTGAAAAACGTTGAAATTTCTATGCTGGATCATTAATGGAAATTGGTAATGTAAAAGAAAAAGAACAAATTACTGTAGTTGTTTGGAAAATACAAACATACAAACCTCCATTTATACTTTTCGAATTTAACCATTGGCCATCCTGAAGATTAAGACAAATTTTGTTGAGATTAAGGACATGGCAAACAAGATGGACAAAATGTATGAGACTAATCTAGGATTAAAAAAAAAAAACAAAAAAACCAATATCGATGTTGGTGCCCACATGTTTGAGGAAAGCAAGAATAGAAAAAAAAATTGGGGAGCAAATGGAACGGGACAGGTTTATGGCGATAAAAGATGATGCTAAATTTTCCAACATATGCGACATAGAGAGTGGACTTTTTCACTGGGATATAAATAACAAACTCAAAATAGATCGTGGAAAACAACCAGTGACTAATACCCCTATCATCATCTAGTTCAGCAGTTCTCAAACTTTCCTTTACCACGGACCACCATTAAATATATTTTCTAGTTACGGAACCCCATTAAATATATTTTCTAGTTACGGAACCCCATTAAATATATTTTCTAGTTACGGAACCCCATTAAATATATTTTCTAGTTACGGAACCCCATTAAATATATTTTCTAGTTGCAGACCCCAATAAATATATTTTCTAGTTACGGAACCTCATTAAATATATTTTCTAGTTGCAGACCCCATTAAATATATTTTCTAGTTATGGAACCCCATTAAATATATTTTCTAGTTGCAGACCCCATTAAATATATTTTCTAGTTGTGGACCCCCAGGATTCAACTTCAATTCAAGATTTAAAACTCAAAAGTACATCAACCATTTTATGTGACAAACATATAACAAATGCAACATTTAAATATTGTCACTCTTATACGAACCCATTTAGCTACAACATACTGTAGTCTTCATACATCTTCCTGTCGACCCCTGGAGGGTGGGGTGGTGGGGGGTGCACATGGACCACAATTTGAGAAATGCTGATCTAACTTGTTCTTGTTGAAACTTAGATACCGTGATAGGTGCCGTGATAGGTGCCATGATAGGTACCGTGACAGGTACCAAGACAGGTGCCATGATAGGTACCGTGACAGGTGCCGTGATAGGTGCCATGATAGGTACCGCGACAGGTACCATGACAGGTGCCGTGATAGGTACCATGATAGGTGCCATGATAGGTACCGTGACAGGTGCCATGACAGGTACCGTGACAGGTGCCGTGACAGGTACCATGACAGGTGCCATGACAGGTGCCATGACAGGTACCGTGACAGGTACCGTGACAGGTACCATGACAGATGTCGTGACAGATGCCATGACAGGTACCATGACCGGTACCGTGACAGGTGCCATGACAGGTACCGTGACAGGTACCGTGACAGGTACCGTGACAGGTACCGTGACAGGTGCCATGACAAATGCCATGACAGGTACCGTGACAGATGCCGTGACAGATACCGTGACATGTGCCGTGACAGGTACCGTGACAGATGCCGTGACAGGTGCCGTGACAGATACCGTGACAGGTGCCGTGACAGGTGCCGTGACAGTTACCGTGACAGGTACCGTGACAGGTACCATGACAGATTTTCTCCTAGGGCTTTCTCTTTCTCTGGTAACTATGCCTTTCTCCTCCGAGGCCATTATGTCGTTTCAAGTGACCAACATTTTTTTATTTTCTCTGTTTTCTTCATCAACCTGTTTTCTTGTATTTAAAATTGTTGCAAGCCTGACATATTTGTTCTTTTCTCCATCCATGGTATTCTGGGTGTTCTTCTACAACTCTTGCATTCAAAGGCATTGGTGTATTTGTCAGTAGATCTGTCAATTATCCATGTTACACAACATGTTTTTATAGGAAAAATACAGGCTGATGTTTCCATTATTGTTTGGTTAGCGGGGTAGAGTTCTGCCATACCAAAGGAGCAGTAAGGCGTCTCCTTTCCTCCGCTAGTCTTCGGGACACCATTGGGCAAGGTGGAGATCCCGTTGAGCCCCCCTATCAGGGTTATGTGAAGTCATTGGAGCAGGTGGTGGATGGTGTTGTTGGAGCATCCGACAAGTAGTGTCGGTTATGGTCCCCACTCCACAATGGCAGGCAGAGGATCTCATGTATAGAGACAATGGCTGCGATCTCCGACTAGTACATTCACTGCCAAGAAGGAAAGGAATGGCAAACTACCTTTTTATATTGCCTAGTATAATTATGCCAAAAAGGGAGCTACTAAAAAACATCAGAAAGAAACAATCAACATTTTTTTGGCACATCATGAGAAGAGGAAAGTTGGAATACTCGGTTACAACTGGCAAAAGAAAAGGAAAGAGAGATCGTGGATGACAAAGAGAGAAAATACTGAATAGCTTGGTGTCATGGCATGGCAAACAGTCAACAACACAACTGATATGATGCACTGTAGATAGAAGATTGTGGAGGGACATGAGATCGCCTACATCAAACGGTATGGCACATCATGATGATGATGTTTCAAAATGAGAGAGAAATTCAGAATGAAAGAGACAGTCGTCAAGCTTGAGCTACATACAGAAGCAAATAAATTGGTTCATCAACATCAATAGAATAATAGGATCAAGAAGAATATTTTTTTTAATATAGAACTGATTATAACAGAATAGAAAAGAAAAAAATACATTATCATCATTAAATGCTGTCTCTGCAACGAAGGTTGGCTACCATGGAGCACCTTCCCACTGTCTCTGCAACGAAGGTTGGCTACCATGGAGCACCTTCCCACTCTGTCTCTTGCTTTGATGGTGCAAGTATTTAAAATTGCATTTGTCTTGTTTGAATTGTGTTTAGTAGTTCTCTTTTCATTTTAGTTTTTTTAAGACTACATCATTTGTTTTCTTTCCTTTCCATCCATTTCTTCCTATTCTCCTACAAATCCACATTTCAAAGGCTTCAAATTTCTATTCTATTTTCTGGTCTCATCCATGTTTCTGCACCATACTGGAATGACATTGGTCAACCAATGGATTGGACGGACATCATCAATGTCCTCCAAGATGTAGGTAGAGCAAAGGACTTTGACAACCACAAATACACGTCACTCCTTCGGATGAAAGAGATGGGAGTTACGATCGGCACAGCCAGAAATGAGGAACTTTGTGGGCGTGTAAGAAGACTTATCAACCAACATAGAACTTGAGTCATCAATCGCTGGACACTGCGGGACTTGCCGAGGAGGGGATCTGAGCACCTATGGACATATTCGGAGTGCAATGATGACGACCTACAAATAATTCAATAACAGGAATGTTGAGAAGATATAACATTTTGTAATTCTTAGTTTATAAGATGTTATTTGTTTTGATGTTAGTTTATTTTTCATGGCATTAAAATTACATTTTGCCATTCCTATTTCTTTGTTTATTTCACATTTCCCATCACTGGTTATAGTATGTCCAAGGTATTGTAGCTCTGAGCTGTCTCCAGGTCTATTCCTCGAACTTTGATATTTAATTGTAGGTTTTGAGTGTTATATCTAAGGTTATTAATTATCTTTCTATTAATGTTTAGGCCTGGCAGCTCTGTGATATTTTTAAAGATTTGCTTAGTGTATAGATTGAACAAGCTTGGTGATAGGATGCATCCCTGTCTTACTCCTCTTTTTATATCAATGGGTGTAGAGTTTTCTTTATTATATTTCATTATTGCTGTTTGTTCCACTGTTTTTCCTAAATTCAAATTGTTGTTCTTCTAATTCTATATATTTTATTCTGAATCCTTGCTTGTATAACTTTGAGCAAGATTTTTGTTACATGGCTCATTAGACTTATTGTTCTAAAATCCCTGTATTCAACTGTATCATTCTTTTCAGGCAATGCAATGAAAGTTTATGTTTTTAGTTCATATGTTATGGATCCTGTATGGTATATATCATTGCATATGTCTCAAATGATCACTTCAATGCCAAAATCTTCTAGTGCCTTTATCATTTCTATCTGTATGCTGTCAGGTCCTGCAGCTTTTCCCTTTTTCATAAAATACAATGGAAAAGAATAGTATAAACAAGAATAAAGAAATAACAGAAAACACAGAACTTTGCAGCAGGAGGCAATCTGATCATCAAAAGTGAACTTCATCAATGAAGTGTGTCAGCCCTATAGCTCCTTGACACTCTAGGGGAGGTTGGCCTGCCTGGGTCATGACTCCCAGGTGTCAGCCTCCTGCTGCACTGAACTTGAAGTCTTACACTAGGTGCCGGATTATAATAAAATAAAACAGAATAGAAGAGAATAAAACATCTGAAAAGGAACTGAAGGAGAATATTAGCTTAATACGACACAATGCTTCTAAGCCTTGACATTCATTGGACTCCACAGTATGTGAATGAAAGCAATATGTGCATGTTACTGGTAAACTGAGTTAACCCACCGGGCTCCACAGTAAAGAAGGTAACTGCTAACTTACATGTGTTGTTGTTGTCGTGTAGTTCTGTGAGTGAAATAATGATGCCCTGCAGAGATAAAAATAGCAGAGATAAAAATAGCAGAGATAAAAATAGCAGAGGTAAAAATAGCAGAGATAAAAATTGCAGAGATAAAAATAGCAGAAATAAAAATAGCAGAGATAAAAATAGCATATATCTAGAAACAATAAGTATTTTTTTTTCGTCCTCCAGCTTTCACCTCTGACGAAGTCCCTAGAGACTAGGAACTGAATTTTGCGTGGTAATCCATTTTTCCCTGGTGGCCGTGTGCACAGGGGTCCCTCGTCGCACAGGCAGATAACTCTGTCTTTGGAGGTACTCATATTTTTTCCATCGATGAGTAATTGGCGTTTCAAGCCGGGTCTCGCTGCTGAGACCAGGAGTGGTTGCTGCAGAGAGAAATCACAAATAAAAACCCCAGCTGGTGCAGCTGTGATTTTAACCCACAACCACTCTGTTTTGAGGCCAGCGTCTTGCCTCAAGACCAACCAGGCCTAAAGATATCAGACATTAGAGCTTGAGCTGTCATATCTGTCTCGCACTCTAAACTATATCCATGGGGAAGGACAATAAATATAAAAGTGTGGGATCAATTATTTTTAAATTATGCACGAGAATAATTATAGTATATTCAACATAATCAGGTCACATATCCTTTGCAGAATGTTGCGCTCACGACAGCCTGTTCAAAAGAATCTCTGTCTCTAGCCAGATCTTCCACAGAACGTTGCATTCACCACAGCCCGTCTGAAAGAATCTCTGTCTCTAGCCAGATCTCTCACAGAATGTTGCATTTACCACAGCCCGTCTGAAAGAATCTCTGTCTCTAGCCAGATCTCCCACAGAACGTTACCTTCACTCCAGCTCATCTGAAAGAATCTTTGTCTCTAGCCAGATCTCCCACAGAACGTTACATTCACTCCAGCTCATCTGAAAGAATCTCTGTCTCTAGCCAGATCTCCAACAGAACATTGCATTCACTCCAGCTCATCTGAAAGAATCTCTGTCTCTAGCCAGATCTCCCCCAGAACATTGCATTCACCACAGCCCGTCTGAAAGAATCTCTGTCTCTAGCCAGATCTCCCCCAGAACATTGCATTCACCACAACCTGTCTGAAAGAATCTGTCTCTAGCCAGATCATCCACTTCTTCTGTTGTCATGTTCAGGATCTCTTGAGACCACCTCCTTCTTGCATGATTTATCAGCACATTGTAATCAATAGATAGCCATTGCATTGTGCCTGATTCAAGCCACTTAACAAATTTGGTCTCTGTATGTCACTAAATCATTTATATAAATGGAAAATGTTTGCATTCGTGTTAGATCTGATAAGCTGTTTGATGTTTGGGGAAAGATTCTGTTCTGATTGTGAAGCTGCCATAACAGCACTAGAATCTAACTTGTTCTAGGGCCAGCGATGCCCAAAAGCACATGGGACAGTAACTCATAGCTGACTAACAAACCTGTAATTGGCATGAAAGTAGAGTAACCAATCTAGCGAAGCAGACAGGGATTGAAGCAGAAGGCAACCCACAACCCAAAAATGCCTTGCTTAAATCAGATGTGTGGTTGGTCTCGAGGCAAGACACCGGCCTCAAGGAAGGAGAGGCTGTGGGTTCAAATCCCAGCTGCACCAGTTGGGATTTTTATTTATGATTTATCTCTGCGGCAACCACCCATGGTCTCAGCAGCGAGGCCGGCTTGAAACGTCAATTACTCATCGGTGGAAAAAATATGAGTACCTCCGAAGATGGAGTTATCCGCCTGTACGGCGAAGGACCCCAGTGCACACTGCTGCCAGGGAAAAATGGATTAACACGCAAAATTCAGTTCCTAGTCTCTAGGAACTTCATCAGAGGTAAAAGCTGGTGAACACACACACACAAAATTAGTTGTGGCCAAAAGGTGCATAATATCACAGCCTACTGTAAATGATAAAACAATATAATACAATACTTTTCTGTCCATTTAATGTCCTTTTTTTTTTTTAACATCATCAGGTCGCATATCTTTTGCAGAATGTTGCATTCACCACATCCTGTCTGAAAGAATCTCTGACTGTAGCCAGATCTCCCACTTCTTCTGTTGTCATCTTCAAGGTCTCCTTCATGTTTTGAAACCACCTGCTTCTGGGTCTGCCCCCGATGCGTCACCCAGGAACCATGCCTTCCATTATTGTTCTTTCCAACTTGCTGTGTCTTTTCACGTGGCCATAGTATTTTAATTTCCTCTGTAGAATGTGTTTATAAGCCAGTTCTTTTTATTGTTTAAATCTTGTAATATCTCTTCATTGCTCTTTTTCATTACACTGAGAAATCATGGATTTTTTTAACAAGGCAAAACAAATATTTTTTATATATAGGGACAGCTAGCCTCTATACATCGGCACAAGACATTACCTATCATCACAAAGAAATATAGTGAGCCGCGATAGCTCAGTGGTTAGTGAACTGGACTCTAAAGGACAAGAGGTAGGGTTCGATCCCAACCGATGGCTTCCGGGTTCAACCAGCCTTAAATTGGTACCGGATTTTTTTCTGGGAAAGTAAAGCGGCACGGGCGTAATACCGAGCACATTACCCCAAAAATCATGTGCTGAATGAAGGTCTGTAAAAATGTATGGTCACTAACACCATATTCGCTATACGCCACTTGGTGTGACGGGGGCTCTTTACTTCTTTTACTTACAAAGAAATATCTTAAACAGAGCATATTCATTCTCATCTTGAGGTATCAGTGTCAAACATGGTCATTCACAAACAAATATAAAAGGAAACTTGTCACCACAGAGATGAGATGGAGAAAAGTGCTTGGAGTGATCAGAGAAGGAAGCAGAATCATAAATGATGTTACAAGAGAGAGACCGGACACTGAATCAATTCTAAACTACATCATCATCATCAAGTACCGGGCCTAGTGGCGTAGGTGGTCATGTCTCTCCACAACTTTCGATCTCGGCAGCTATTTATCATTTCTGTTGTTGACCTTCTGCCAAGCCATTCTCTTAAGCTGTCTGTTATTTTTTCTCTTTGCTTCCCTCTATCTCTTCGTCCCTCAATTTTTCCAGTTGTTACAATATATTCAAGTTGTTCTCTTCTCATTACATGGCCAAAAAATGATGATTCTTTCTTCCTAATATTGGAAATTAGCTCTCTTTTTGCTTTGGCCTCTTTCAGAACCTACATACAGAGGCAATGAATTGGTTTGCTCAACTGGAAAGAATGTCAAGAGATTCTAGACCTTACAAAACATATTTGTTGACGGATTGCCACGAGTTGATGCGGGCAGGTTGCCCTTTGACTCATAATAAGATATGGCGGGTCGTAATGGCCTTCTTGACATTCCCGGCTCTTACTGGAGAGGTTGGAGTTCGTCTATCTCAGGCTATGCTGGGAAACTACTAGTCCAGCCCAGAGGTACTGCAATACTGGGTCCTCTATATCAGTAACAGCCACCACTACAGGGAACACAGCGATCCTAGCTTCTGTTAGCCAGTCTGTTTTAACGCAGGCTGTTACTAGGGGAGACTACGAGGAGGTAGAACTGCTAGGTCTTGGTCAGATGATGGTGCGCCGATCCTGCTATTGTGACTGCAGGTTGCAGGCGCTTCTGCTCCCACTAACAGAACATAGTAAAAGAGGAGATAAGGATAGAAGAGCCCATGGTAGACTCAGAGTAAGATGGATAGACAACATCTAAGAAATGCTACAACAACATCAATTGACATTAGGTGAGGATACCAGAAGGGCAAGAGCTAGAACTTTGTATTTTTGCTGGACACCCAAACTTGAATGGGTGTAAGAAAAGATGAAGAGAGAGAGAGAGAAAATAATATCTTTTATAGGATAGTCGACGAAGAGAAGTCGACGAAGAGAAGTCAATGAAGAGAAGTCGACGAGGAGAAGTCGAAGAGAAGTCAATGAAGAGAGGTCAATGAAGAGAAGTCAAGGAGAGTGAGGGAAATTGATAACTTGTCATGAGAAATGGTTGCCAAAGAACATAAAAACAAAGGAAATAAAATATTTTTGCAACATGAAAGGAAATGATTGTCTAGAAATTGATTTTGAAACAGAATATTGCAGACAATAGTTGAATTCTTTTAATATGGAAAATGACTAGTCCACAAAGGATTGCACACATAAAGTAGGTGTGACCTCAGGTTTATTAAAATTAGAAAATGAAAGTACTTGAGGTATTTGGTAGACATTAAGTGGTAAAAAGTAAGTAAAAGTAAAGTACCCCCGTCACACCAAGTGGCGCATAGGAAATATGGCGTTAGTGACCATAAATTTTACAGACCCTCTGCACATGATTTCTGGGTTAATGTGGTCGGTATTACACCCTTGCCGCTTTACTTTCCCAGAAAAAAATCAGGTACCCATTAATGGCTGGGTGAACCGGAAGCCGTCGGTTGGGATCGAACCCTACCTCTTGTCCTTTGTAGTCCAGTTCATTAACCACTGAGCTATAGCGGCTCCCACAGTAAGTGGTAGATGGATACAATTCATAGCAGAATCAGGTAAATGTGAGAGGAAGATGAAGAATATAACTAATGCAAGATATCACAGATACCTCTACCAGATATACATATATCTTGCATATATCTGAGCAGTAATATAGACTATGAAGGAGGAACAGAGAATGATACCAAAATAAGGATATCAAAAGCAAGAGGAGCTTTCATTGCACTGGGAAACATATGGAAGTCCAAAGGATTAGGTTAAATACAAAAATTGTAATTTGTAATTACAATGTTAAGTCAGTCTTATTATATGGCTGCGAAACATGGAGAACAACTAAAATGACAATTTTGAAGATACAGACTTTCATTAATGGATGCTTACGCAGAATAAAAGGATGGAAATGGCAGGACAAAATCACTAACATAGAATTATGGAAATGTACAAGTCAAATACATATGGATAATGAGATACAGCAAAGACGATGGCGCTGGATAGGACACACACTATGGAAACCAACTGAGAGCATTATACAACAGGCCCTTTTTTGGAATCCCCAGGGAAAACGACAAAGAGGGAGAGCAAAATATTCTTGTAGAAGACAGATGGAAGCAGAGATGAAGCTGATGAGGAAGACATGGAACGACCTTAAAAGAATGGCAAGAAACAGAATGGCTTGGAAAGTGTTTGTTGAAGACCTATGCTCCACAGGGAGCTGAAAGAAGAAAATATCACAGATGAGTCATGATTGATTGCTGTAAATGCTCCGCACTGTAAATTTTTTGAGTGGCTATCATGGGAGCCCCGTTCTAAGAGGGACAAGCTACATGATGATGATGATGGAGTTCCAAGAATGTGTGAATCTATTGACCTTTTTGAGTGGCTATCATGGGAGCCCCATTCTAAGAGGGACAAGCTACATGATGATGATGGAGTTCCAAGAATGTGTGAATCTATTGACCTTTTTGAGTGGCTATCATGGGAGCCCCGTTCTAAGGGGGACAAGCTACATGATGATGATGGAGTTTCAAGAATGTGTGAATCTATTGACCTTTTTGAGTGGCTATCATGGGAGCCCCGTTCTAAGAGGGACAAGCTACATGATGATGATGGAGTTCCAAGAATGTGTGAATCTATTGACCTTTTTGAGTGGCTATCATGGGAGCCCCGTTCTAAGGGGGACAAGCTACATGATGATGATGGAGTTCCAAGAATGTGTGAATCTATTGACCTTTTTGAGTGGCTATCATGGGAGCCCCGTTCTAAGAGGGACAAGCTACATGATGATGATGGAGTTCCAAGAATGTGTGAATCTATTGACCTTTTTGAGTGGCTATCATGGGAGCCCCGTTCTAAGAGGGACAAGCTACATGATGATGATGGAGTTCCAAGAATGTGTGAATCTATTGACCTTTTTGAGTGGCTATCATGGGAGCCCCGTTCTAAGGGGGACAAGCTACATGATGATGATGGAGTTCCAAGAATGTGTGAATCTATTGACCTTTTTGAGCCATGGCCAGCACATAGGGAAATAAACCCAGATACTCTTTCTCTTTTTCTAAATCTTCTTTCTAGCAGTCTCAATCCTTTCAAAGATCTTTTATCAAATCTTGCCATTTGTCTTGCAAGCAAGCAAGCAAATCTCGCCATTTGTCTCTGTTCTGTGCAAGCACCTCAATCTCATTGTGGGAGCCGATTCCTGCTGCCACAAGTTGAATCTGCAATGATTCTCAGACAGAGAGACAGGTGTTATGGTTATGGAAGGCCCCGGTATCACTGCAAACGAATTAAAATTCATAATTGCTCAACCGCCCGTGCCAGTGGAATCATCCGAATTACTAACTCATCTCCCAAACAAAGAAAGGTAACTGTAGTCCCCATCATAGCAGTCTCAGCACACACCAAAAGACTTAAGGCGAAACCACACAGAAAGTGAACACAGCCGACTGTTCCTTGTCATACGATATCATCGTAAACAATTGGAATATCAAAACAGAATCAAAATGGATGAGACACACAGCTCACGGTGTGCACAGAGCACTTAACTCAGTAGCTAAGACTGGTGTTACTTACCTGTAATCATCAACATATTTGAGGTCCGAGCGATATAGATAATCCATGACTTGAAACACTTGTTCTAGAATTGTCTGTGTTGATGGCTTCATCTCCATTATATCTTGCTCATGGCGAGACTTTAATAATTCCTCCTTCCGTTGTTCAACGTCTGCCTTGATGGCTGCAAGAGCTTTCTGGTGAGTATGTCAGTAATTGGTTGTAAAAATCATAACGGACAACACAGTTAAAGAAGCAAATGCTGAAATAAGCATTCTAATCTTATGTTCTTCCAGTGCTGTCATACGTCACACAGGACTCACAGAGTACTTTGACATAGTCCCAGTTCTGGGTAAAAGCTTGTCAAACTTGTTAAGGGAGTTAATGCCCTCTAACCTTGCCTCTGTTGTCAGTGTTCTTCTCAGTGGTTCTCAAAGTCAGCCTCCGTTACTTTTTCATGTTGTTTCCCATTTGAATGCCTGATTTGAGACTCTCTAGTTATTTCTTCTTATCACACATCGACATATACCCACCTTTCTCTCCAGATTATATGCAAGACTGTTCATTGCATTGCAACTATTTTTGTAATATTCTTATGCCCTGTACAATACCCCTAAAAGACAAAATCATCAAACAAAACAAAAGATAGACTGTGTTTGTAGATTCTGCCTACCCAGGTCTCAAGTAAAAATAAGGACTGAGACACTGATGTTGAATATAACTTGGTAACTATGTCCTACCGGTGTAGTCCAACCTTTTGTTACGGGGGGAGAGGAGTTGTCGTCCATACAGAGAATACTTCAAGGGAGCACGGACCATCATACATACATCGCATCACCACACTACATACATACATCTATCGACCTTTCATTTCGTGGCCAGCACTTAGGGAAATAAACCCAGATACTCTTTCTCTTTTTCTAAATCTTCTTTCTAGCAGTCTCAATCCTTGCAAAGATCTTTTACCAAATCTCTCCATTTGTCTCTGTTTTGTGCAAGCATCTCAATCTCATTGAAGGAGCTGATTCCTGCTGCCTTTGCCTCTCTGATCAATGTTCTTCTCAGTGTCTCTCTGGGTCAACCTCTTTTCCTCCTACCTGTTGTTGCCCACTTGAGGGCTTACTTTGCTATTCAGTTATTATCTTCTCTCATCACATGTCCAACATATGTCCTTAGTCTTTTCTTGATTACTGAAGATAGTGATTGATTGGCGATTTCTCTAATTTCCTAATTTGTTTTGAATTAGTTCCACACTATACCAATTATTTTCCTTAGAGTATGCACGTTGGAAATAAATGTCTAAGGAAAATCTATCTATCTATTGTCCTTTCGAGCCGAAGATGGCACATAGGGCAGAACCACAATCTCAAAAACAGAAACCTTGCGTGCCAAAATGGCACATATTGCAGAGATCACTGCTCTAAAATCTATGGCGCTGTTTCCATAACAATTACTTTTTACAATGACAGCTTGTCAAGCCATCGATCAGCCTCCTTAGTCGCCTCTTACGACATGCCTGGAAGGTCACAGTGTCATTATTCTTTAGCTCCCTCTTAATGAGGCCCCGGTAACACACAGGAAAATACTTTTCTAAGGAAAATACTGCCTAATAAATGTCTAAGGAAAATACTACTAAGGAAAGTATGTACATACGTACAAACAAACATACATACATACAAACATACATACATACCTACCTACCTAAATACATGCATGTATGCATACATACATACATAAAAGCACTTTGAACCTCTAGTAGAAAAAAACTATAACTTATTAAATTTCCTGAAACAGGGAATACGCTGTTACAGAATACAGACTGTTATGTACCAGAATCCTGGAAGTTTGGGGTCTCCTCAGCCGTTGGCAAGATATCAAAGAAACATGAGATAGCCAGCAAACGACACTTCGATGGAGCCGATCATACGTATGTGTGAACAGACAACATAATAAATACAGCAGCCATGGTGCAATACATACAAATTTCAGGCTATAAATCACTATTTCACTAATTCAGACAGTTCGAGCAGCTCAAGAACGACAAATGATATAAACCACGACACCTATTAGGTATCAGTGAAAAGAGAAAAGAAGAAGAAGAAGAATCTACCGTAGCCCAGGATATTATTACAGAATCCGATTCCCGTGTGTCTGCTTGGGTAAACACACAGTTGTGTGGTGCACAAGCTCAAAGAAAATACTATTTTAGGAGCCCAAATGTAATATTTAAGTCGTAGTTATTTTTATGACCATATCGTGAAAACGTCACACACAGATGCGTACATCATAATGTAGAGTTAAAATCAATGAAATTGCAGATTAATGGTTGTTGTTTAAGCAGAATATGCTGCCATACCTTGTACTCAGGGAAAGGTTTTGGCCCTAGTCCCAGCGCCTCTAGCTGGGCAACCAGCTGGAACCCAGTCCAAACCTTGTAAGACTTGTCCCATTCTTTCTGTTCCAGCTTTGTCTTGTTTGTGTCTATAAATGTGTCCAGATTTTTTAACTGCAAGAAATATGATGTGATTATAATAGTTGATTATATTAGATGAGAGATCACAACAGCTAGGACTAAAGATTAATAGAGATAAGACCAACATTATGAGAATTAATGCAGTTGGCAATAACCAAATAAAACTAGGAGAAATACCTCTACTAGACGTACAATCTTATATATATCTGGGCAGTAATATAGATAAAGAGGGAGGAACAGAAAACGATACCAAAATAAGGATATCAAAAGCAAGAGGAGCTTTCATTGCACTGGGAAACATATGGAAATCCAAAGAAATTAGACTAAATACAAAAATACAAATTTTCAACTCCAATGTTAAGTCGGTTCTATTATATGGCTGTGAAACATGGAGAATAACAAAATTGACAATCACGAAGGTACAGACTTTCATTAATGGATGCTTGCGCAGAATAAAGGGATGGAAATGGCAGGACAAAGTCACAAACGTGGAATTATGGAAATGTACCGGTCAAATACCAGTGGATAAAGAAATACAGCGAAGACGATGGCGATGGATAGGACACACACTACGGAAACCAACTGAGAGTATTACACAACAGGCCCTTTTTTGGAATCCCCAGGGGAAAAGACAAAGAGGAAGACCAAGGAATTCTTGGAGAAGACAGATTGAAGCAGAGATGAAGATGATGGGGAAGACATGGAATGACCTTAAAAGAATTGCAAAAAACAGAACGACTTGGAAAGTGTTTGTTGAAGACCTATGCTCCACTGGGAGCTAAAAAGGTAGAAGAAGAAGATAATAGTTGATTAGTAAAATCTTTGAATAGTAATGAGGAAATTAATAGTAGATTACTGAAGTAAGGTGGACTTAACAGTTGATTAGTAAATGGGTGAAAGTAATGAGGAAATTAATAGTTGGTCACTGAAGTTAAAGTGGACTTATAGTTGGTCACTGAAGTTAAAGTGGACTAAATAGTTGGTCACTGAAGTTAAAGTGGACTAAATAGTTGGTCACTGAAGTTAAAGTGGACTAAATAGTTGGTCACTGAAGTTAAAGTGGACTAAATAGTTGGTCACTGAAGTTAAAGTGGACTTAATAGTTGGTCACTGAAGTTAAAGTGGACTAAATAGTTGGTCACTGAAGTTAAAGTGGGCTTAATAGTTGGTCACTGAAGTTAAAGAGGACTAAATAGTTGGTCACTGAAGTTAAAGTGGGCTTAATAGTTGGTCACTGAAGTTAAAGTGGACTTAATAGTTGGTCACTGAAGTTAAAGTGGACTTAATAGTTGGTCACTGAAGTTAAATTTGACTTAATAGTTGGTTACTGAAGTTAAAGTGGACTTAATAGTTGGTCACTGAAGTTAAAGTGTGGACTTAATAGTTGGTCACTGAAGTTAAAGTGGTGACTTAATAGTTGGTCACTGAGGTTAAAGTGGACTTAATAGTTGGTCACAGGTTAAAGTGGACTTAATAGTTGGTCACTGAGGTTAAAGTGGACTTAATAGTTAGTCACTGAGGTTAAAGTGGACTTAATAGTTGGTCACTGAGGTTAAAGTGGACTTAATAGTTGGTCACTGAGGTTAAAGTGGACTTAACAGCCGGTCACTGAAGTTAAAGTGGACTCAATAGTTGGTCACAGGTTAAAGTGGACTCAATAGTTAGTCACTGAGGTTAAAGTGGACTTAATAGTTAGTCACTGAGGTTAAAGTGGACTTAATAGTTAGTCACTGAAGTTAAAGTTGACTTAATAGTTGGTCACTGAGGTTAAAGTGGACTTAATAGTTAGTTACTGAAGTTAAAGTGGGCTTAATAGTTGGTCACTGAAGTTAAAGTGGACTTAATAGTTGGTCACTGAAGTTAAAGTGGACTTAATAGTTGGTCACTGAAGTTAAATTTGACTTAATAGTTGGTTACTGAAGTTAAAGTGGACTTAATAGTTGGTCACTGAAGTTAAAGTGTGGACTTAATAGTTGGTCACTGAAGTTAAAGTGGTGACTTAATAGTTGGTCACTGAGGTTAAAGTGGACTTAATAGTTGGTCACAGGTTAAAGTGGACTTAATAGTTGGTCACTGAGGTTAAAGTGGACTTAATAGTTAGTCACTGAGGTTAAAGTGGACTTAATAGTTGGTCACTGAGGTTAAAGTGGACTTAATAGTTGGTCACTGAGGTTAAAGTGGACTTAACAGCCGGTCACTGAAGTTAAAGTGGACTCAATAGTTGGTCACAGGTTAAAGTGGACTTAATAGTTAGTCACTGAGGTTAAAGTGGACTTAATAGTTAGTCACTGAGGTTAAAGTGGACTTAATAGTTAGTCACTGAAGTTAAAGTTGACTTAATAGTTGGTCACTGAGGTTAAAGTGGACTTAATAGTTAGTTACTGAAGTTAAAGTGGACTTGGCTATTTAAATTAATGTGGACGTAGTTGATTACTTAAGTAACATGAACATAGCTGATTACGGAAGTAAAGTAATATCAATAGCAAATTAATGAAGTAAAGTGACTTCAATTATAGATTACTGATGTACAGCAAATGTTATTTACACAGAAGGCAATTTACACTACAGTAGACAAACAAATGAAAAGACGATTTGAGGTCATAGAGATGGGATTTCTCAGAAGAATTTTGAAAGTTCCCTGGAAGGCTAAAAAGACCAATGTTGACATTCTCAAAGAGGCCAACACAAAAAGGGAACTCCTAAAAACCATAAGAAAGAAACAATCAACATTTTTCGGGCACATCATGAGATGAGGAAAGTTGGAATACTTGGGTCTTCATCATCATCATCATCATCATCGGGTGCCGTCTGCAGTGAAGGCTGGCTACCATGGATCGCCACTCTGTTTCTTGCTTTGATGGTGCAGGTTGTCATAGATTGACTTGTCCATCTTTTGATGTTACTTGTCCATGTTAGTCTTGGTCTGCCTCTGCCTCTTTTACCTTGTATTTTCCCTTCCAATATTACTTTTAGTAGGCTGTTGTGTCTTTTAGCATGTCACAAAAATTGTATTTGTCTTGTTCTAATTATGTTTAGTAGTTCTCTTTTTATTTTTAGTTGTTTTAAAACTTCATCGTTTGATTTCTTTTCTTTCCATCCAATTCTACCTATTCTTCTATAAATCCACATTTCAAAGGTTTCAATTTTCTGTTCTGTTTTCTGATCTAATGTCCATGTTTCTGCACCATACAGGAATATTGAGACGATGTAACAGTTTGATATTTTTAGTTTCTGCCCTGGTGTTTTTTTTTTTTTGTTAGTATATATTATTATTAATTATAAGAAATACTTGGTTACAACTGGATAAATACTGGAAAAGAGAGATCGCAGATGACAAAGGAAGATAAAGCCATGAGGAGACCACAAATTTGATGTTTGAAAAAAATTGCATCGTCCATGGTCAGGTTTGAACCCAGAACTTCTCATCTAGAGGCCAACATCTTATCTCTAGACCACCCATGTCAGATCAGATAAGGTTTGCTTAAAACTGTAAAGTCTGAATAGATTTTAATAAATTATCAGAATAATTTGGCAAGCGAGACGCAGTAACACAAAGTGTGTTGGTCAATGGCCAATTTTGCTGCTTAAGGGATAAGAATGATCCAATATGTCACGTTTATATTTCTTCTTCATATTAAATCAGCTATTCTGACTTCATTCTCAGTGCCAGATTCTGCTTCTCAGTGCCAGCTCCTGCTTTGCAGTTTTCACAAGAGCAGCCTTACATAATGTAGTTTTAACAGGAGTGGCCTTACACAACATCGTTTTAACAGGAGTGGCCTTACACAACCTAGTTTTAACAGGAGTGGCCTTACACAACATAGTTTTAACAGGAGTGGCCTTACACAACATAGTTTTCACAGGAACACCCTTACACAACATAGTTTTAACAGGAGTGGCCTTACACAACATAGTTTTCACAGGAACACCCTTACACAACATAGTTTTCACAGGAACACCCTTATACAACATAGTTTTCACAGGAACGCCCTTACACAACATAGTTTTCACAGTTTCTGGTGATAATTTTCATATTGTATAACCAAGAAGACATCATATGAGGTTGAATGGGTTTTGCCTCACCAAGTGGAGGACAAAAGAAAAAATTAACTTCAAATGAATTATTTCTTTATACATTCATTAGAGAATTATATTACACTGTGTTTTGCACCTTGCTGTCTAGTGCATCCATCTTCAGTACATATTTGTTCTACAGAGCTTCAGTATTGTTCCTTGACCATCCTGCAAGACAGTTACTGTTTGTAGTCAGAGATGTCTCTCCTAGGAAAATGTCTTGCCAAGCCAAAGAAGTCTTGAAGTCTTGCCAAATCAATGAGTTATGTCTTCTTAAACCAACAAGTCATGGCTTCCCTAGCCAGGGTTGTATCAAGTTTCCGTTCCCTTTAGTGGAACTTCAGGTTCCAAGATGACAGATCCTAGTTGTGATCTATCGATTGCTGTAGGATTTGTGCTAAGAGCCTGATTTATTTCAGCTCTCTAATGTAGATAACTGTGTTAAGTCAACAAAAATGTTCCACTTTACGGATTCATGCCGATGCTAGAATTCGTCACACGGCAGCGGTAATTTTTTGGCGAATCAGACAGTGTGAATACAACCTTCCTGCGTCATAGCACCTCTGTGCGTATTATGCCATGACATTGCGAGCTGTTCAATAACTGCTGTTGCATCTGTTAGGCCTTTACTTTCAGCTCTTTTATGTAGATTGCTGTACCAAGTGAACCGAAGCTTCCATTTTACAGATTCTGTGTTTGGTGATTGTGCAACTGGCAGAGGTGTTTAGAGTGAATCAAGCATTGTGGGTGCATCCATTGTTGACAAATTTTGTGCGTTCTACATAATAAAGATGGATGATCATATGTCCCTAACAATACACTTAACAATAAGGGCAAGATGATAAAGATTTTGATGCTGTCCGTGAATCTGCAGCCCTGGTGTGACTCCCAGAGTTAGGCAGGATGAATGTTGCCTAAATTCAGGAGAACTACGAGGAGAACTTGTGAATCAGTTTATCATCTCACACTATGGAATTTTCTAAAGAGGAGATCTGAGTGCTTAAGGAAAGTTGTTCAATGATAATCCAATGATTAGCCTTCTCTTATGTGATTGTCTATTAGCAAGGACCAGCATGAAACTTCTGTAATTTTCTTGAAAGCTGGCTAACCAAGCTTTATTGACCTGCTCAAATGTTTAGGAATGAGCAGAAGCATGTAAAAATAAGGGTTGAGGGTGAGTAGAGAAAGCAAAGGGGAAGAAGTAGGAATAAGCAGGTTAAATAGGAGAGAAGATAAGGAAGAAGTGAAAAGACAGAAAGAAGTAAGAATCTTCTTCTTCTACTTCTTCTTCTATCCTTCTTCTGTTGCCGTTGGCGTCGAGGGGAGAAACAATCTGCGATTCTTTGCTCTTCTGTTGGCCTCTTCTGATGTTATTCCTCCTAGTGACTCTAGTATTCCCATTTATCCATCTCTTTCTCGTCTTCCTCTTAATCTGACGTTTTCGTAGCGTTTGTTTATGGCTCTTTGATTCATTGTTAGTTCTTTCTGTCTTGTTATGTGGCCGAACCAATTTATCTGTTGTTTCTTTATGTATTTGATGGCTGGTTCAATTTCGAGTTTCTTCCTCAGGTCAGTGTTTCTTACTCTGTCCCTTAAGCTGTTTCCTGTCATTCTTCTGACACATTTCATTTCGGTGGTCGTTATCTTTCTTATTGTTCTAGAGTCCAGCGTCCAATTCTGGCACTGATAGCACAGAGTTGGTAGAAAAATTGATTTGTATATTGCCCTTTTTGCTTCCGTAGTTATTGCTTTGTTTTTCAATAGTGTTGATACTTGGCCTATAACTTTGCATGCTTTGTTACACCTTATATCTATCTCTGTTTCTTGGTTATTGTCTTGTGTTAGAGTGCTACCCAGATATTTAAAATTGTCAACTTGCTTCAAAGATGTATTATCTATAATGATGTTTAGTTTGAAGTAAGAATAAGCAGGTTAAATAGGAGAGAAGATAAGGAAGAAGTGAAAAGACAGAAGTAAGTAAGAATAAGCAGGTTAAATAGGAGAGAAGATAAGGAAGAAGTGAAAAGACAGAAAGAAGTAAGAATAAGCAGGTTAAATAGGAGAGAAGATAAGGAAGAAGTGAAAAGACAGAAAGAAGTAAGAATAAGCAGGTTAAATAGGAGAGAAGATAGGGATGAAGTGAAAAGGCAGAAAGAAGCAATAAGACAGAGAGAAGCAATAAGAAAGAGAAGATACAGAAATGTGGATGAGAGGAGAGAGGATTATATAATGGATGGATAGACAGACAGACAGACATACAGATAACTCATTTGGAAGCAACAATAGGAAGAACAGAAATGGAAATAAAGAAATGAGGAGAGGGGTCTAAATAATAGATGAATGGATGGACAGATTGAGAGACTGACAGGTGGATGGACAGACAGATAAATACAGAATGAGATAGAAAGAGAGAAATCAAGGAGCCTACCACACTTCTGAGTTTGGAGTGATCAGCAAGGTTGATGTTTGCCTCCACTGAAAATAAAACAAAACATTGATATTGTCAAATCCTATTACAACAACAGAAGCAATAATAGGGACTTCTGGTTAATATGGGGGATAGTCAGCAGGAACTATTGAGGCACTGTCTGTGCTTGCTTGCGTTCGCCCGATGACTAAAGGAGTGTACCTCTTCATCACCCGCCCTTAAAAGGACGTTAAGTGGGCGTGTCTGCGTTGTGTTGTGTTTTGCAGCTAACTGTGATATTTGCACCTTTCGGCCCAACACATCTGACTTTACCATGGCACTGTCTGTAAAAATGTTCCTCGTTGCAGTTTCCTCATATTCGAAGTCCTACTTTATTCAAAGGAGCTACTGAGTTTAGGGCTCTGTGTACACCAAGGGCTGTGTTTTTCATCAAGATCATGTTTCGATATTCAGATTGTTTATGATGAATGATGATATCATATGAAGGGCATTTCAGCTGCATTCATTTTTTGGTTCTGCTTAACCTTATATCTTTTGGCGTGTGCTGCAGCTGCTGTGATGGGGACTGCAGTTGCTTTTCTTTGTTTGGATTCTTCAATTTGATAAATTTTAATTTGGATGATTCCACTTGCACAGGCATTTGATCAATTATGGATTTTAATTCATTTGCAGTGATACCGAGGCCTTCAACCAACCATAACCTGAACCAATAATAGCCCCACAAAGTAATCTAAGCACCAAGTTCTCAACTTGCGATTCGCAACCCCTAGAAGGTTTTGAAAAGTGTTTTCCGTGATTAGTTTAATAGGAAATTTGTTCAACGAAAATATTTGAATACTTCATTCTATTCTATCCACGAAACAATTTTCGTTGCAGTCAGGAATTCCTTGTATCTGCTTCACCACTTGTCATATTTTTAAAAAATGCACCAGTAAATTCTGTTGACAAGGTCGATCAGTGCATGTCCTACTTGACTGCACAGGCGACGATTTCAAACCTGATTACGCCTCAAGCCTCTTACAACAAGCGTGGTAACAGCGGCTCTATTATTTTCTGTCCTCACTGTAGGAGCCTCGGTAGCCACATGGACACGGATTACTTCAATATTTCTACAATGCAGTTGGTTCTTTGGTTATGGAAGGCCCCGGTATCACTGCAAACGAATTAAAATCCATAATTGCTCAACCGCCCGTGCCAATGGAATAATCCGAATTACTATCTCATCTCCCAAACAAAGAAAGGCTGTAGTCCCCATCATAGCAGTCTCAGAACATGCCAAAAGACATAAGGTGAAACCGCACAGAAAGTGAACACAGCCAACTGTTCCCTGTCATACGATATCATCATTCATTGTAAACAATTGGAATATCAAAACATGATCAAAACAGATGAAACACACAGCTCACGGCGTGCACAAAGCACTTAACTCAGTAGCTCCTGCAACAAGCCGGACTACAATGCAGTTCTCTAGTGTTAGTTGTAAAATTGGTGTTTGATAAAAGAAAAAAGCGATTAAGGTTTATTGCTAACACCAAATGCTAGCAAAAGCAGTGAAGATAGTTTCAATGGAGATGCATGAAACAGTAGCATTGGTGAAAGGTGAAAATCTTGAAAATGGAGAGGGGGGTGGGGGGTGTGTGTGTGTGTGGTTAGGTTGATTTTCATCCTTTCAACAATTTTGTTCAGGTAGTACCCATAGGAATCATTGTTAAGATCCCAAAAAAGGGCAATCTTAGAGATTGTAACAATTGGAGAGGCGTGACACTTTTGTCAGTTGCCTCAAAATTATTCTGTAAAATCATCCTAAATAGAATAAAGGATTCAATAGATACAGTAATGCGTGAAGAACAGGCTGGGTTTAGAAAAGGGAGAAGCTGTCTTGACCACATTTTCACTCTACGACTTATATTGGAGGAACACATTGAAAAGCAAAAACCTTTTGTACTTAACTTCATCGACTTCAAAAAAGCATTTGATAGTATTCATAGAGATTCTTTGTGGAAAATTCTGAAGCAATATGGCTTACCATCAAAAATCATAAATATTATCAAAGACATGTATGATGGTTACACATGTGCAGTTCGAACAGAGGAAGGACTGAGCGAATGTTTCCCAATAGAAACTGGGGTTAAACAAGGATGTATTTTATCGCCCTTGTTATTTGGAATTGTTATGGACTTCATAATGAAGAAATGCTGCACTGGTAATAAAGGCATCGAATGGATACAAGGAGACCATTTGGAGGACCTCGACTTTGCTGATGACATAGTTCTCATCAGCAGTCAGATAAAAACGATGCAGGAAAACACAAATGAACTATCATCAATAGCCAGCAAAATTGGGCTTGAGGTCAATCATGAAAAGACTAAAGTCATGAAAAGTTTAATTCCAACAAGTGACAAAATATACATGGAAAACAAACCAGTAGAAGAGATCGATCACTTTATCTATCTTGGAAGTCACATTGATCGAGAAGGGGATACGAGCAAAGAAATTAGAATCAGACTGGCTAAAGCAGCAATGTCTTTCAGAAGCCTTGAAAAGTTGTGGAAATCAAAACTCATTAGCACAAATACAAAACTTAGGCTATTCAAATCAAATGTACTATCAACCCTTACGTATGCGTGTGAAAGCTGGAAAACAACAAGAGATATAGAAACAAAGTTGAACGCATTCGAAAATAAATGTCTAAGGAAAATACTTGGTATAGAATGGAACGAATTCAAAACAAACGAGGAAATTAGAGAAATCGCCAATCAACCACTAATATCTTCAGTAATAAAGAAAAGACGATGGTCATACGTTGGACATGTGATGAGAAGAGATAATAATCGAATAGCAAAGCAAGCCCTCATATGGGAAACAACAGGTAAAAGAAAAAGAGGAAGACCCAGGGAGACACTGAGAAGAACATTGATGAGAGAGGCAAGAGCAGCAGGAATCGGCTCCATCAATGAGATAGAACTGCTTGCACAGAACAGAGACAGATGGCGAGATTTGATAAAATATCTTTAAAAGAAAACTGCTAGAACAAAAATTCATATAGGAGAAGGTGTATCTTGGTCTACGCCCTATGGGCCGGTTACGGCTCGAAAGGTCAATAGATAGATAGATAGTACCCATAGAGACGCTGAGAAGAACATTGATGAGAGAGGCAAGAGCAGCAGGAATCGGCTCCCTCAATGAGATAGAGCTGCTTGCACAGAACAGAGACAAATGGCGAGATTTGATAAAAGATCTTTGAAAGAATTGAAAACTGCTAAAACAGAAGGTCAGATAAGAGAAGGAGTATCTTGGTCTATGCCCTATGGGCCGGCTACGGCTCGACAGGTCAATAGATAGATAGATAGTGCCCATAATAGGAAGTCGCAATAGCTCAGTGGTTAGTGAACTGGACTACAAAGGACAAGAGGTCAGATTCAATCCTGATCGACGGCTTCCAAGTTCAACCATAATTAAATGGGTACCAGATTTTTTTTTCTGGGAAAGTAAAGCGGCACAGGCATAATATTGACCATATTACCCCAAAAATCATGTGCCGAAAGTCTGTAAAAAGTAGTGTACAAAAACACCATATTCCCTATACGCCACTTGGCATGACGAGGCAAAAAGGAAGTAGCCAACCCAGAGAAAAACATTGATCAGGGAGGCAAAGGCAGCAGGAATCGGCTCCCTCAATGAGATCGAGAGGCTTGCACAGAACAGAGACAAATGGCGAGATTTGATAAAAGATCTTTGCAAGGATTGAGACTGCTAGAAAGAAAATTTCGAAATAGGGAAAAAGTATCTGGGTCTGTGCCCTATGGGCCGACTTGAATGATGGGTGGGTGGGTGGGTGGATGGAGGAACAGACGGACAGACCGATAGATAGATAGTAGCCACATTTGGCCTACTTTTTTCTACTTTAACGGTCAAGGGTTCATTAATGTACGCAGAATTTGTACCTCCTGTCTTCTGCTGTTGTCTGAGAGGACTAAACATCAAACCTCAATATACAGAAACTGTTGACGTGGATAAAAAAAAGGGTAAAACTAGAAACAAAGAAACCACAGATTCCACAAGAAAAATTCACACTACCTGTGGTGGGATTCAAAGCTTACCTAGAAACTAGCTGATCAAGATATCAAATATGACCTCTTGACCTCAAATGACTTGTTCACTAACTATTGCACTACCAGGCTTTAATCCTGTCAGCAGCAATAGAGCTGGAAGCTGTCAGCAACTCATAGCTGATGGGAGACAAGGAACTTGACAGCAGCAGAGCTGGAAGCTGTCAGCAACTCATAGCTGATGGGAGACAAGGAACCTGACAGCAACAGAGCTGGAAGCTGTCAGCAACTCATAGCTGATGGGAGACAAGGAACCTAATGGCAACAGAGCTGGAAGCTGTCAGCAACTCATAGCTGATGGGAGACAAGGAACCTAATGGCAACAGAGCTGGAAGCTGTCAGCAACTCATAGCTGATGGGAGACAAGGAACTTGACAGCAACAGAGCTGGAAGCTGTCAGCAACTCATAGCTGATGGGAGATAAGTAACCTAACAACAACAGAGCTGGAAGCTGTCAGCAACTCATAGCTGATGGGAGACAAGGAACCTGACAGCAACAGAGCTGGAAGCTGGAAGCAACTCATAGCTGATTGTGAGACAAGGAACTTGACAGCAACAGATCTGGAAGTTGTCAGCAACTCATAGCTGATGGGAGACAAGGAACCTGACAGCAACAGAGCTGGAAGTTGTCAGCAACTCATAGCTGATGAGAGACAAGAAACCTGACAGCAACAGAGCTGGAAACTGTTAGCAACTCATAGCTGATGAGAGACAAGAAACCTGACAGCAACAGAGCTGGAAGCTGTTAGCAACTCATAGCTGATGAGAGACAAGAAATCTGACAGCAACAGAGCTGGAAGCTGTCAGCAACTCATAGCTGACGAGAGACAAGGAACCTGACAGCAACAGAGCTGGAAGCTGTCAGCAACCCATAGCTGATGGGAGACAAGAAACCTGACAGCAACAGAGCTGGAAGCTGTTAGCAACTCATAGCTGATGACTCGTCCAAGATTGGTGCACCAAAACCATCCAGACCCACTCCACCTATTCAAGGTGCCTCTAGAAACAAATTAACTAGTCTAGTTTGACTAAGAGAGTAGGGATCGAAGAGGGAAGGCAAGCCTGTTCTTGAAAAGATGTGCTGGGCCGAAAGGCTCAAACAACAAACATCCACAAATCTATGTCCACCTAATGTGCTTTTTAGGAAGAACGGCAAAGAGGACAATCAACTTCTTTAGTAGCCATCTGGTGAAAGAAAATGAAATAAAATTCCTTAAAAAGCACAGGATCTTCTTCTTTTTCTTTCCTTCCTCATCTGCCTTTCAGGATTGAGGGGAGATATAATTTGTGGTCTTTTGCTCTTTGTTCGCCTCTGCTGCTGTTATGTTTCCTAGCGTTTCTAATATTCTGTCAATCTATCTTTTTCGTGGTCTGGTGTTCTCGCACATCATTTATTGAGGGCTCATTGTGTTGTGGGAGCCGCAATAGCTCAGTGGTTAGTGAACTGGACTACTAAGGACAAGGGATAGGGTTCGATCCCAATCGACGGTTTCCAGGTTCACCCAGCCTTAAATGGGTACTGGGTTTTTTTCTGGGAAAGTAAAGCAGCACGGGCGTAATACCAACCACATTACCCCAAAAATCATGTGCGGAAGGTCTGTAAAATATAGGGTCACTAACACCATATTTCCCTATACACCACTTGGCGTGACGGGGGTACTTTTCTTTACTTTCATTGTGTTGTATTTTGATCTTTCTACCTTGTCACGTGGCCAAACCATTTTATCTGTTGTTTCTTTATATATTCTATGGCGGGGGCTATTCCTAGCTTTTTTCTCTGTTCATTTCTGATCTTATCTCTCAGACCGTTTCCTGTCATTCGTCTAACACATTTCATCTCTGTAGAGGTTATTTTTCTTATTGTTCTTGCATCTAGGGTCCAGGACCGGTATTGGTAGCACAACATTGGGATGAAGATTGTATCGTAGAGTGCAGGTCTGGCATTGGTAGCACAACGTTGGGATGAAGATTGTATTGTAGAGTGCAGGTCTGGCATTGGTAGCACAACGTTGGGATGAAGATTGTATCATAGAGTGCAGGATCAAGTTCTGGAATTACGGAAAGATTCCTCAACAAAAGCTGAAAACTTGTACACTGTGATGTGTTATGTATTCAGATAGTGCCATGTTTGTCTTTCAAGTCTTTCCTACTGTAAGGTCAGAAGTTTCAGGAATAGACTCAATCGTCCGCCATGGGGAATTGAAACTGGATTCTTTTGAACGTGAAAGCAAATATCTCAGCCTAAACACAATCTATCTATTGACCTTTCGAGTCGTAGCCATCCCATAGGGCATAGACCCAGATACTCTTTCTCGTATCTAAATTTTTGTTTAGCAGTTTTCAATCCTGGTAAAGATTTTTTATCAAATCTTGTCATGTCTGTTCTGTGCAAGCAACTCTTATCTCATTGAGGGAGCTGATTCCTGCTGCTCTTGCTTCTCTGATCAATGTTCTTCTCAGTGTCAACACTATAGTGTATCTATATATGCATAAGTAGTAAGTAAAGAGCCCCATCACACCAAGTGTGAATATAGGGAATATGGTGTTAGTGACCATGATTTTTTACAGACCTTCAGCACATGATTTTTTGGAGTAATGTGGTCGGTATTACGTATGTGCAGCTTTACTTTCCCAGAAAAAAAACTGGTACCCATCTAAGGGTGGGTGAACCCGGAAGCCATCGATCAGAATTGAACCCAACCTCTCGTGGCTCCCCCTCAACACTATAGTGATATCTATATACAAGCACCCACAAAAATAGGAGTTAAACGCAACTAAAATAAGGCAAGGCTTTCTATAAAGTAATATAATATATATCACAATATAATAAACACAAGTTGTTCTAATAAGCACAAGATGTTCTAATAAACACAAGATGTACTAATAAACACAAGATGTACTAATAAACACAACTAAAATAAACACAGATGTTCTAATAAACACAAGATGTACTAAAAACACAAGATGTTCTAATAAACACAAGATGTTCTAATAAACACAAGATGTTCTAATAAACACAAGATGTACTAATAAACACAAGATGTACTAATAAACACAAGATGTACTAAAAAACACAAGATGATCTAATAAACACAAGATGATCTAATAAACACAAGATGTTCTAATAAACACAAGATGTACTAATAAACACAAGATGTACTAAAAACACAAGATGATCTAATAAACACAAGATGTTCTAATAAACACAAGATGTTCTAATAAACACAAGATGTTCTAATAAGCACAAGATGTTCTAATAAGCACAAGATGTATTAAAAACACAAGATGTTCTAATAAACACAAGATGTACTAAAAACACAAGATGTTCTAATAAACACAAGATGTTATAATAAACACAACTAAAATAAACACAAGATGTTCTAATAAACACAAGATGTTCAAATAAACACAAGATGTTCAAATAAACACAAGATGTTCAAATAAACACAACTAAAATAAACACAAGATGTTCAAATAAACACAAGATGTTCTAATAAACACAACTAAAATAAACACAGATGTTCTAATAAACACAGATGTTCTAATAAAAACAAGATGTTCTAATAAACACAAGATGTTCTAATAAACACAAGATGTTCAAATAAACACAACTAAAATAAATACAAGATGTACTAAAAAAACACAAGATGTTCAAATAAACACAACTAAAATAAACACAAGATGTTCTAATAAACACAAGATGTTCAAATAAACCGGTTGTTTCCAAAATGGAGGAATTATTTTTCTCCGGCTTGGTATAGAACCGTTGATCAGAGGTTTAACAAGCCGCTATCGTAAAAACGATGTTGTTAATGAAACGTAGACCTGATACAGAATGTGTATTATCAAAGACATGTATGATGGTTACACATGTGCAGTTCGAACAGAGGAAGGACTGAGCGAATGTTTCCCAATAGAAACTGGGGTTAAACAAGGATGTATTTTATCGCCCTTGTTATTTGGAATTGTTATGGACTTCATAATGAAGAAATGCTGCACTGGTAATAAAGGCATCGAATGGATACAAGGAGACCATTTGGAGGACCTGGACTTTGCTGATGACATAGTTCTCATCAGCAATCAGATAAAAACGATGCAGGAAAACACAAATGAACTATCATCAATAGCCAGCAAAATTGGGCTTGAGGTCAATCATGAAAAGACTAAAGTCATGAAAAGTTTAATTCCAACAAGTGACAAAATATACATGGAAAACAAACCAGTAGAAGAGATCGATCACTTCATCTATCTTGGAAGTCACATTGATCGAGAAGGGGATACGAGCAAAGAAATTAGAATCAGACTGGCTAAAGCAGCAATATCTTTCAGAAGCCTTGAAAAGTTGTGGAAATCAAAACTCATTAGCACAAACACAAAACTTAGGCTATTCAAATCAAATGTACTATCAACCCTTACGTATGCGTGTGAAAGCTGGAAAACAACAAGAGATATAGAAACAAAGTTGAACGCATTCGAAAATAAATGTCTAAGGAAAATACTTGGTATAGAATGAACGAATTCAAAACAAACGAGGAAATTAGAGAAATCGCCAATCAACCACTAATATCTTCAGTAATAAAGAAAAGACGATGGTCATACGTTGGACATGTGATGAGAAGAGATAATAATCGAATAGCAAAGCAAGCCCTCATATGGGAAACAACAGGTAAAAGAAAAAGAGGAAGACCCAGGGAGACACTGAGAAGAACATTGATGAGAGAGGCAAGAGCAGCAGGAATCGGCTCCCTCAATGAGATAGAACTGCTTGCACAGAACAGAGACAGATGGCGAGATTTGATAAAATATCTTTAAAAGAAAACTGCTAGAACAAAAATTCATATAGGAGAAGGTGTATCTTGGTCTACGCCCTATGGGCCGGTTACGGCTCGAAAGGTCAATAGATAGATAGAAAATAAACACAAGATGACCTAATAAACACAAGATGACCTTATAAACACAAGATGACCTAATAAACACAAGATCTTCTAATAAACACAAGATGTTCTAATAAACACAAGATGCCCTAATAAACACAAGATGCCCTAATAAACACAAGATGCCCTAATAAACACAAGATGCCCTAATAAACACACACAAAACTAACTGAGGGATTCAATATCCTTGATGGCCTTGAGAATGTTGTCGTGTGTCAAGCTTTGACTGGCAGCCTCCCTGGCAGAATCCTCAATGTTATGAGCCTCGTCTAAGATGACCACATGTCCTTTCAAACTGATTTGCATCTGATGGAGATAAACACCAAGAATTGTTTGAAGGCAGTGTTCTGTAGCACCTATTCATATAACAAATAGTAATGTGCTTGCTTTGAAAGGCAAAAAACCTTTTGTACTTAACTTCATCGACTTCAAAAAAGCATTTGACAGTATTCATAGAGATTCTTTGTGGAAAATTCTGAAGCAATATGGCTCACCATCAAAAATCATAAATATTATCAAACACATGTATGATGGTTACGCATGTGCAGTTCGAACAGCTGAAAAAGGAAAACAACAAGAGACATAGAAACAAAGTTGAGCGCATTCGAAAATAAATGTCTAAGGAAAATACTTGGTATAGCGTGGAACGAATTCAAAACAAATGAGGAAATTAGAGAAATCGCCAATCAACCACTAATATCTTCAGTAATAAAGAAAAGACGATGGTCATATGTTGGACATGTGATGAGAAGAGATAATAACCGAATAGCAAAGCAAGCCCTCATGTGGGAAACAACAGGTAAGAGGAAAAGAGGAAGACCCAGAGAGACACTGAGAAGAACATTGATGAGAGAGGCAAGAGCAGCAGGAATCGGCTCCCTCAATGAGCTAGAGTTGCTTGCACAGAACAGAGACAAATGGCGAGATTTGATCAAATATCTTTAAAAGAATTGAAAACTGCTAGAACAAAAATTTAGATAAGAGAAGGAGTATCTTGGTCTACGCCCTATGGGCCGGCTACGGCTCGAAAGGTCAATAGATAGATAGATAGAATGTGCTTGCATTCACTCGATGACTAAAGGAATTCACCTCTTCATCATCCATCATTAAGAGGACATTACGTTGGTGTGTATACGTTGTGTTGTGGTTTGCAGCATAACTGTGATATTTGCATCATTCGGCCCAACACATCCGACTTCAGCCTGATATTTTAAAGTACTGGGTTGTCTTCCCTGTTCGATTCCTATTTACTTGGCCAGACTAGATAGGTTAGTCTGTTCCTAGAGGCACAGCAACGAGGTGGAGTAGAGATCTGGATGTTACTGGTTTACCGATCCTGGCACAAACCATCAGTGTGAGGTGCCTTGCCTCCATCGTAATGTGCAAACTCCACAAACAAATGCGTAAAATATGAGGTGTTTCACTCACTAACTTCACAAACATGTAACATACGAGGTGTTTCACTCACTAACAAACTCCACAACACATGAGGTGTTTCACTCACTACCAAACTCCACAAACCCATAACATGAGGTGTTTCACTCACTACCAAACTTCACAAATACATAACATATGTGGTGTTTCACTCACTACCAAACTTCACAAATACATAAAATGTGTGGTGTTTCACTCACTACCAAACTCCACAAACCCATAACATATGTGGTGTTTCACTCACTACCAAACTCCACAAATACATAAAATGTGTGGTGTTTCACTCACTACCAAACTCCACAAACCCATAACATATGTGGTGTTTCACTCACTACCAAACTCCACAAATAGGTAAAATATGTGGTGTTTCACTCATTACCAAACTCCACAAATAAATAAAATATGTGGTGTTTCACTCACAACTGAATGGGACATTTCCTCAATAATTCTGACACCAATGAAGATGTGCAACAAAATTTGAACAGACAGGAATGCCAATTAAAAACATGCACATGTCCAATGAAGAGACAGGCCATGAGAGTAGGAGCCACATTCAAAGCTCTATCCAGGGGGAGAACACTCTGAAAAACAAACCACTACTGCCTATTATCAGTTACCATCAGGAGAAGGATTGGCTATGGGAGAACACCAATACGGAAACCATGAGCACGACAACATCCACCCTACGAGAAGGAAAACTCCTACGTCAAACCAAGTACCAGTCTGCCGAAGAATTGAGTGTATCAGCCGTGGCACAGGTTTTTTGGGGGGACTGGTTGGTCTCGAGGCAAGATGCCAGCCTTGAGACAGAGAGGTTGTGGGTTCAAATCCCGGCTGCACCGGTTGGGATTTTTATTTATGATTTCTCTCTGCAGTAACTACACCTGGTCTCAGCAGCGATGCCCGGCTTAAAATGTCAATTACTCATGGATGGAAATAATATGAGCACCTCCAAAGTCCGAGTTATCTGCCTGTGTGGCGAGGGACCTCTGTGCACACGGCTGCCAGGGAAAAAGTGATTAACACGCAAAATTCAGTTCCTAGTCTCTAGGGACTTCGTCAGGGGTAAAAGCTGGCGAATGCCAAAAAAATATAAAATAAAAAACGACACAGGTTTAGGGGAAAAATCTGGGGGCACACGCATATATGAGTGCCAACCATGCGAACAGCTCATCTTATGTCCTGATGTTTCCTTACCCCTCCATCATGAAACAGAGTAAGGAGTCAAGTTCGCATGATCACAAGATTTGAACGCTGAAGAAGAACAGAAGTATGCTCATTCTGTGAGAAATGAAAATGTGTGTGTCAGTTTGTGGCTCCCAGTTGCTGTGACAAGCCTGCCTGGTGGGCCTCTCTGCTGATCTGTCATTTGACTGAGGGTGTCAACACAATACAGTTGTAGTTAGTCGAAGTCCCCTGGTACCATTGCAAAAGAATTAAAATCCATAATTGCTCAAACGTCTGTACCAGTGGAATCATCCAAATTAAAACTCATCTCATTGAAGAATCCAAACAAAGAAAGGCAGCTGCAGTACCTATCATAGCAGCCACAGCACATTCCAAAAGACATAAGGCCAAGCGGCACCGTAAGTGAACACAACTGAACTGTCCTTCGTCATACGAAATCATCAATCATTGTAAACAATTGGAATATCGGAACACGATCCAGATGGAAAACACAGCTCACGGTGTGAACAGAACACTGAACTCAGTAGCTCCACCAGTAAGCCAACTTAGAATATGAGGAAATAGCATCAAGGAACACTTTTCAGACAGAGCATCAATGGTTCCTGCCACCTATCCACCATATTGAATGGAAGTCAATACAGTTGTTCATAAGTGTTAGTGTACAATCTGTGTGAGCTCACACAGGATAGCTGTATTGGTATATTCTTGAGGAATATTTAGTGGTAAAACCTTGAAAGAAATGTCGGGTTCAGTAGTGAGACACCCTATGTTCTTCTTCTTCTGCGATCATGGCTCATTCAGGCTAGGACTCCGGACTCTCTTATGAAGGCAGCTGTCTGTTCCAGTGATTCGGTTGCCCCGTACAGTTTTTCTTCCAGGGAGGTGGGTGTGGACCACATTGTCCTTCTCAGGTCTGTGTACTGGGGCCAATCCTGTAGAACATGTTTTGTTGTCATGTTATCCAGGGTACAGTGACATAGGCTGGTAGTTCCTATATTGAGTTGGATGAACATGTGGTTTCTCATTCTGTTGTGGCCAGTGCGTAGGCGAAGTACGATGACTCGATCCCTCCTTGGTAGCTGGCAGTATCTGTCCCTCTCGTTATACTTTGGGTGTTCTTGTTTCCATTTTGTTTCCTGATACTGGCCTTTGATGATGGATTTGGCTTCATTGTAGCTGACCAGATGGTTCTCTTGTGATCTCCCTCCCTCCTTAGCTAGTTTGTCTGTGCATTCATTTCGCTATCTAGCACCGCTGTCTGCGTATTTCCTTTCGATTGCACTTCTTTAACAATTCTTGATTAATGCTTTTGTTTAGCCTACTTATTCTCAAAACACGCTGACAGACTTGGCTGATGTTGAGTGTAATAAGGCAATGGACCATTCTGACATTCTTAATGCTATCAGGGACACAGGATTAAAAAAACAACTCATAAACTGGCCCCAAATCCGTGGCCATGAACAGGCTTCATGAATATAATGTCAAGGTGGGAGATGCCAGACTAGAGCGCTATATAGGAATTTAAATAAGACTTAATAGTAGTAGCATCTGTCAGTCATAGTTGACTATAGTAGCATCTGTCAGTCATAGTTGACTACAGTAGCATCTGTCAGTCATAGCTGACTATAGTAGCAACTGTCAGTCATAGTTGACTATAGTAGCATCTGTCAGTCATAGTTGACTACAGTAGCATCCGTCAGTCATAGTTGACTACAGTAGCATCCGTCAGTCATAGTTGACTACAGTAGCATCCGTCAGTCATAGTTGACTACAGTAGCATCCGTCAGTCATAGTTGACTACAGTAGCATCCGTCAGTCATAGTTCACTACAGTAGCATCCGTCAGTCATAGTTGACTACAGTAGCATCCGTCAGTCATAGTTGACTACAGTAGCATCCGTCAGTCATAGTTGACTACAGTAGCATCCGTCAGTCATAGTTGACTACAGTAGCATCTGTCAGTCATAGTTGACTATGGATTTTGCAACGTCCCTAGGAAATGTTTTTTTTTCTTTCGCCATGTATTCCCTTTTTGTATGAATCTGTCTGCTTATTGTTGTTGGAGCTTTAGAGTGTGTTTCCAAAGATTACGGTCTGCAGCTATGTCTTCACAGGCTGCAGTGTTTATGTTCAGAGTCTTCATGTCACATTTACACACGTCTACAAATCAAAGTTTTGGGTACCCCCTAGTTCTTTTACTATCTGGTAGTTGTCCATAGAGTATATTTTTTGGTATGCGGCCATCTTTCATACGGTGTACATGGCCAAGCCAGCATAACCTACATTGTTTGAGCAGCGTGTAGGTGTTCGGAAGGTCTGTGCGAATCATGACCTCCACGTAACAACTCCTCCCAACCAACAAACCCAGCGTTGTTAGTCATTACACATTGATGAATACACTTCGGAACAGATTTGACCACATATGGACTTGTATATGTGTGCGATGATGACGACAAGATTAAACTAAACTAAACTAAACATCCTGAGAATAATCCTTAGGTTGTGTAAACAGTCTGGAAGTTTCCTTTTCTGCTCTTCAACGTTCAGATCCATACAAGATAACTGACTCTTTTATTGATAACAACATGGCTGTTACTTTGTGTATGAATACTTACAGCATCCCGCACCATTGGATCAACCAGGTAATTGTAGGGGCAGATAATAAGGTCAGACTCGTCTTTCAGTCCTCGGGACAGGAAATAAGCACATGCCTGAACGTGAAACAAGAGATGCAAATTTATAAATGTATACAGATATGCAAATGGATAATAATAATAAACATAGCTCTCCTTGTCCAGTAACGTGCGGAAGTAGTGAGATCTGATGTCTCACCATCTCGGATAAAGGCAAAATGCAATAGGAAAGCAGTGAGTTAAGAGTTTCAACATCAGAAAGGAAAGGAGTAAGTTAACGGTTTCGGTTTCAACATCAGAAAGCAAAGGAGTGAGTTAACGGTTTCGGTTTCAACATCAGAAAGGAAAGGAGTGAGTTAAGAGTTTCAACATCAGAAAGGAAAGGAGTTAAGAGTTTCAACATCAGAAATGAAAGGAGTGAGTTAACGGTTTCAACATCAGAAAGAAAAGGAGTGAGTTAACAGTTTCAACATCAGAAAGGAAAGGAGTGAGTTAACGGTTTCAACATCAGAAAGAAAAGGAGTGAGTTAACAGTTTCAACATCAGAAAGGAAAGGAGTGAGTTAACTGTTTCAACATCAGAAAGGAAAGGAGTGAGTTAAAGGTTTCAACACTAGAAAGGAAAGGAGTGAGTTAACGGTTTCAACATCAGAAAGGAAAGGAGTGAGTTAACTGTTTCAATATCAGAAAGGAAAGGAGTGAGTTTTAAGGGTTTCAACATCAGAAAGGAAAGGAGTGAGTTAACTGTTTCAACATCAGAAAGGAAAGGAGTGAGTTAACAGTTTCAACATCAGAAAGGAAAGGAGTGAGTTAACGGTTTCAACATCAGAAAAGAAAGGAGTGAGTTAACGATTTCAACATGAGAAAAGAAAGGAGTGACTCAAGGGTTTCAACATTAATTAACACAAGAACAGCAATCATTCACTCACACTGGTTTGCCTCTTTCTACATAATCTGCTCACCCTCGGGTTTGCATCTTTATATATAACTGCTCACTCAAGTTGGTCTACCTCTTTCTATATAATCTGCTCACTCAAGTTGGTCTACCTCTTTCTATATAATCTGCTCACTCAAGTTGATCTGCCTCTTTCTATATAATCTGCTCACCCTCGGGTTTGCATCTTTATATATAACTGCTCACTCAAGTTGGTCTACCTCTTTCTATATAATCTGCTCACTCAAGTTGGTCTACCTCTTTCTATATAATCTGCTCACTCAAGTTGATCTGCCTCTTTCTATATAATCTGCTCACCCTCGGGTTTGCATCTTTATATATAACTGCTCACTCAAGTTGGTCTACCTCTTTCTATATAATCTGCTCACTCAAGTTGGTCTACCTCTTTCTATATAATCTGCTCACTCAAGTTGATCTGCCTCTTTCTGTATAATCTGCTCACTCAAGTTGGTCTGCCTCTTTCTATATAATCTGCTCACTCAAGTTGGTCTACCTCTTTCTATATAATCTGCTCACTCAAGTTGGTCTACCTCTTTCTATATAATCTGCTCACTCAAGTTGGTCTACCTCTTTCTATATAATCTGCTCACTCAAGTTGGTCTGCCTCTTTCTATATAATCTGCTCACTCAAGTTGGTCTGCCTCTTTCTGTATAATCTGCTCACTCAAGTTGGTCTGCCTCTTTCTATATAATCTGCTCACTCAAGTTGGTCTGCCTCTTTCTATATAATCTGCTCACTCAAGTTGGTCTGCCTCTTTCTATATAATCTGCTCACTCAAGTTGATCTGCCTCTTTCTATATAATCTGCTCACTCAAGTTGGTCTGCCTCTTTCTATATAATCTGCTCACTCAAGTTGGTCTACCTCTTTCTATATAATCTGCTCACTCAAGTTGGTCTGCCTCTTTCTATATAATCTGCTCACTCAAGTTGGTCTACCTCTTTCTATATAATCTGCTCGCTCAAGTTGGTCTACCTCTTTCTATATAATTTGCTCACTCAAGTTGATCTGCCTCTTTCTATATAATCTGCTCGCTCAAGTTGATCTGTCTCTTTCTATATAATCTGCTCACTCAAGTTGGTCTACCTCTTTCTATATAATCTGCTCACTCAAGTTGGTCTACCTCTTTCTATATAATCTGCTCACTCAAGTTGGTCTGCCTCTTTCTATATAATCTGCTCACTCAAGTTGGTCTACCTCTTTCTATATAATCTGCTCACTCAAGTTGGTCTGTCTCTTTCTATATAATCTGCTCACTCAAGTTGGTCTACCTCTTTCTATATAATCTGCTCACTCAAGTTGGTCTACCTCTTTCTATATAATCTGCTCACTCAAGTTGGTCTACCTCTTTCTATATAATCTGCTCACTCAAGTTGGTCTGCCTCTTTCTATATAATCTGCTCACTCAAGTTGGTCTGCCTCTTTCTGTATAATCTGCTCACTCAAGTTGGTCTGCCTCTTTCTATATAATCTGCTCACTCAAGTTGGTCTGCCTCTTTCTATATAATCTGCTCACTCAAGTTGGTCTGCCTCTTTCTATATAATCTGCTCACTCAAGTTGATCTGCCTCTTTCTATATAATCTGCTCACTCAAGTTGGTCTGCCTCTTTCTATATAATCTGCTCACTCAAGTTGGTCTACCTCTTTCTATATAATCTGCTCACTCAAGTTGGTCTGCCTCTTTCTATATAATCTGCTCACTCAAGTTGGTCTACCTCTTTCTATATAATCTGCTCGCTCAAGTTGGTCTACCTCTTTCTATATAATTTGCTCACTCAAGTTGATCTGCCTCTTTCTATATAATCTGCTCGCTCAAGTTGATCTGTCTCTTTCTATATAATCTGCTCACTCAAGTTGATCTGCCTCTTTCTATATAATCTGCTCACTCAAGTTGGTCTGCCTCTTTCTATATAATCTGCTCACTCAAGTTGGTCTGCCTCTTTCTATATAATCTGCTCACTCAAGTTGATCTGCCTCTTTCTATATAATCTGCTCACTCAAGTTGGTCTGCCTCTTTCTATATAATCTGCTCACTCAAGTTGGTCTACCTCTTTCTATATAATCTGCTCACTCAAGTTGGTCTGCCTCTTTCTATATAATCTGCTCACTCAAGTTGGTCTACCTCTTTCTATATAATCTGCTCACTCAAGTTGGTCTACCTCTTTCTATATAATCTGCCCACTCAAGTTGATCTGCCTCTTTCTACTAAAGGGAGGTCAAAAAGTAATGCACACCAATTTTTTTCTCGGCTAATAATAAAGATAGGAATATGACATTTTGCACACTTGGAATATGACATGTTCCAATTATGTGCACCAAATTGCACAGCATTCGGATAAATATTACGCAATCTATGAACCGTTAAAATGGAGCTTGTCAACAATGTCCGTTACAAACAGCGAATTGTCATAGAATTCCTGGTTGCGGAAAAAGAAACTGTGGCAAACATTCATAAACGACTGTGTGCAGTGTACAAATGTTCTGCAGTCGATAGGAGCACAGTTAGTCGCTGGGTTCAGAGAATTAAAGCTGCAGAAAGTGTACGAGTGGAGCTGCATGATTTACCGCGTTCTGGACGTGTTGCCTCGGCTACCAGCACAGACATGTTAAACCGGGCTGATGCCATTATTCGTAAGGATAGGCGTATCACTAGTCAGCAATTGGCATTGCAGCTTACAGTCAGCAAGGGAAGTGCAATCGCAATTTTTAAAACTCTCGGATATTCAAAGATTTGCGCTCGATGGGTTCCTCGGTGCCTAACAAATGATCACAGAGTTCAAAGGAAAACATTCTGTTCTGAATTGTTGGAGCGTTTCGGTGTTGAAGGAGTAATGTTTTTGTCAAAAATTGTTACCGGTGACGAAACGTGGGCACATTATTATGAGCCTGAAACAAAAATGCAGACAATGGAATGGCATCATCCGCAGTCACCAAAAAGAAAAAAATTCAAAACATCTCCATCAGCCGGAAAGGTGATGATCACTGTCTTCTGGGACATTGATGGTGTGATTCTTGTTGATGTAATGACAAGAGGTGAGACAATCAACTCGACAGCTTACATCAATACACTGACAAAACTCAAAAATCGGTTCCACAGAGTTCGGCCTAATAAGCCATCTGCAGATTTGTTGCTTCAACATGACAATGCACGCCCTCACACAAGTCTGGTAACACGGGAAGCAATCAACAAATTTGGTTGGACTGTACTGCCCCATCCTCCTTACAGCCCTGATCTGGCTCCCTCAGATTTCCATCTGTTTGGACCACTCAAAAAATTCCTGCGTGGGACACACTTTGACAATGATGAGGATGTGATCCGTGCAGTTAAAAAATGGCTACGCGAGCAGGACAAAACTTGGTACAAACGAGGCATTCATGACCTAGTTTCGCGTTGGCGTAAGGCAATACGCTTGGACGGAGATTTTGTTGAAAAATAGGTAGTGTAAAGGGGATGTTCAGCTACAATCTGTGAAAATTTCACACATTTTGCTCGAATAGTTTCCGAGAAAAAAATTGGTGTGCATTAACTTTTTGACCTCCCTACGTATATAACCAGTAGAAGAGATCGATCACTTCATCTATCTTGGAAGTCACATTGATCGAGAAGGGGATACGAGCAAAGAAATTAGAATCAGACTGGCTAAAGCAGCAATGTCTTTCAGAAGCCTTGAAAAGTTGTGGAAATCAAAACTCATTAGCACAAACACAAAACTTAGGCTATTCAAATCAAATGTACTATCAACCCTTACGTATGCGTGTGAAAGCTGGAAAACAACAAGAGATATAGAAACAAAGTTGAACGCATTCGAAAATAAATGTCTAAGGAAAATACTTGGTATAGAATGGAACGAATTCAAAACAAACGAGGAAATTAGAGAAATCGCCAATCAACCACTAATATCTTCAGTAATAAAGAAAAGACGATGGTCATACGTTGGACATGTGATGAGAAGAGATAATAATCGAATAGCAAAGCAAGCCCTCATATGGGAAACAACAGGTAAAAGAAAAAGAGGAAGACCCAGGGAGACACTGAGAAGAACATTGATGAGAGAGGCAAGAGCAGCAGGAATCGGCTCCCTCAATGAGATAGAACTGCTTGCACAGAACAGAGACAGATGGCGAGATTTGATAAAATATCTTTAAAAGAAAACTGTTAGAACAAAAATTCATATAGGAGAAGGTGTATCTTGGTCTACGCCCTATGGGCCGGTTACGGCTCGAAAGGTCGATAGATAGATAGATAGATAGATACGTATATAATCTGCCCACTCAAGTTGATCTGCCTCTTTCTATATAATCTGCTCACTCAAGTTGGTCTACCTCTTTCTATATAATCTGCTCACTCAAGTTGGTCTGTCTCTTTCTATATAATCTGCTCACTCAAGTTGGTCTACCTCTTTCTATATAATCTGCTCACTCAAGTTGGTCTGCCTCTTTCTATATAATCTGCTCACTCAAGTTGGTCTACCTCTTTCTATATAATCTGCTCACTCAAGTTGGTCTGCCTCTTTCTATATAATCTGCTCACTCAAGTTGGTCTGCCTCTTTCTATATAATCTGCTCACTCAAGTTGGTCTGCCTCTTTCTATATAATCTGCTCGCTCAACAAAATAAAATGGGCCAAACTTTACAAATGGGCCAATCTTTACAGCTCACCTTTTTTGTTTTGCAGAAATTGACCAGATCTTCCAGATCCCAGGCTGTGGACAGACCTTGGCTCTTAATCACATTTTGTGAGGTCAGTCTCAGTGTAGAATCTTTAAAATGACAGCCATTGTCCTGTAGGAAGTACAGCAGATGGGATTAATGCAACAACTCCAGAATTAATTTGCTAGTTTGAACCGAATTTACCTGCACAGAAATGGCAGATCCAAGATCTCGGACATGTGATGAGAAGAGATAATAACCGAAAAGCAAGACAACCCCTTGGAGCCGCGATAGCTCAGTGGTTAGTGGACTGGACTACAAAGGACAAGAGGTAGGGTTCGATCCCAACAGACAGCTTCCGGTTCACCCAGCCTTTAATGGGTACCGGATTTTTTTCTGGGAAAGTAAAGCGGCACGGGCGTAATACCGAACACATTACCCCAAAAATTATGTGTCGACGGTCTGTAAAATTTATGGTCACTAACATTATAGAAATCTTCAGCACAAACATACAACTTAGACTATTCAAATCAAACGTACTATCAACCCTTACATATGCGTGTGAAAGCTGGAAAACAACAAGAGACATAGAAACAAAGTTGAACGCATTTGAAAATAAATGTCTAAGGAAAACTTGGTATAGCGTGGAGCGAATTCAAAACAAACAAGGAAATTAGAGAAATCGCCAATCAACCACTAATATCTTCAGTAATAAAGAAAAGACAATGGTCATATGTTGGACATGTGATAAGAGATAATAACCGAATAGCAAAGCAAGCCCTCATGTGGGAAACAACAGGTAAGAGGAAAAGAGGAAGACCCACAGAGACACTGAGAAGAACATTGATGAAAGAGGCAAGAGCAGCAGGAATCGGCTCCCTCAATGAGATAGAGCTGCTTGCACAGAACAGAAACAAATGGCGAGATTTGATAAAATATCTTTAAAAGAATTAAAAACTGCTAGAACAAAAATTTATATAAGAGGAGTGTCTTGGTCTACGGCCTATGGGCCGGCTACGGCTCGAAAGGTCAGTAGATAGATAGATAGAACATCATATTCCCTATACGTCACTTGGCGTGACGGGGGCACTTTACTTTTTTACTTTTTAAGACAAGCCCTTTAATGGGAAACAACAGGTAGGTGGAAAAGAGGCCGACCCATAGAAACACTGAGAAGAACATTGATCAGAGAGGCAAAGGCAGCAGGGATCGGCTGCCTCAATGAGGTCAAGATGCTTGCACAGAATAGAGACAAATGGCGAGATTTTATAAAAGATCTTTGCAAGGATTGAGACTGCTAGAAAGAAAATTTCAAAACAAGGAAAGACTATTTGTGTCCTATGGGCCGACTACAGCTTGCAAGGTTGATAGCTAGAAATGGCAAAGTGTCTAATATCATCAAGTTTCAACTTTTGTATATACTGTCATTTCCAAATAAAAATATATATGCGACCAAAAAGGGAGCCACGATAGTTCAGTGGTTAGTGAACTGGTCTACAAAGGACAAGAAGTAGGGTTTGGTCCCAACCAACGGCTTGCAGGTTCACCCAGCCTTTTATGGGTACCTGATTTTTTTTTCTGGGAAAGTAAAGCGGCACGGGCGTAATACCGACCGCATTAGTCCAAAAATCATGTGCCGAAGGTCTGTAAAATTTATGGTCACTAACACCATATTCCCTATACGTCATTTGGCATGACTGGGGCACTTTACTTTACTTTTTATGTGACCGTACAAGACTGCTGAGGAACAAGCAATCTATAAAGGGTGCTGGGTGGTCTAGAGGTTTGGCACCTGCCCCTGGACAAGAAGGTCTCGTGCTCCAATCCCACCCCATGGTAGGAATTTTTCTTTATAAATCTGTTTGTCTTTTGGCTTTATTTTTCCTTGGTTTCTGGGTAGTGGAATTAATGTTTCTAGGTAGTGGGACTAATGTTTCTGGGTGTTGGGACTAATGTTTCGGGGTAGTGGGATTAATGTTTCTGGGTAGTGAGGTTAATTTTTCTGGGTAGTGGGATTAATGTCTCTCTGTAGTGGGATTCAAAGTCTCTGTGTAGTGGGATTCAAAGTCTCTGTGTAGTGAGATTAAATGTCTCTGGGTAGTGAGATTAATGTCTCTGTATAGTGGGATTAAATGTCGCTGTGTAGTGAGATTAATGTCTCTGAGTAATGAGATTAATGTCTCTGTGTAGCGAGATTAATATCTGTGTAGTGAGATTCAATACATCTGTGTAGTGAGATTCTATATCTCTGTGTAGTGAGATTAATGTCTCTGCAGTGCGATTAATGTCTCTGTGCAGTGAGATTAATGTCTCTGTCTAGTGAGATTAATCTCTGTGTAGTGAAATTAATGTCTCTGAGTAGTGAGATTCTATCTCTCTGTGTAGTGAGATAAATGTCTCTGGGTAGTGAGATTAATGTCTCTGTGTAGTGAGATTCTATATCTCTGTGTAGTGAGATAAATGTCTCTGGGTAGTGAGATTAATGTCTCTGTGTAGTGAGATTAATGTCTCTATAGTGAGATTCAATGTCTCTGCCAATGCCAAAGGAAGATGCATTAAGCCAAAAGGAAGATGTGTTAAGCTAAAGGTAAGATGATTTAAGCGAAAAGGAGATGATTTAAGCCAATGGGAAGATTGTTATTGGCTAGTGTAAAGCCAAAGGAAAGATGTGATAAGCCAAAGGGAAGAGTTATCACAGCCTGCTGTAGACCAGCAGCACAGTGCATCTATGTCCACTTAATGGGTGAAAGCTGATGCAGAAGCAATCTTTGACAAATAAAAGTGAATAAATGACGCCATCCTTAAGCGATCACTTTGCAAATCAAATTTCAACACAAAATTATCCTCATTGGCAGTTCATTTCGACATATTCATGTTACTGAAGCAGTCCCTTCAGGGCTCATAACGGCCTCATCAGTCATTTCTAAATCCATTCTAACAGAAAATACCCTCATCAGCATAACAAAACAAACAACAACACAAGTACATATAAGAACCACAACAGTACATATAAGAGCCACAACAGTACATATAAGAGCCACAACAGTACATGTAAGAACCACAACAGTACATATAAGAACCACAACAGTACATGTAAGAACCACAACAGTACATGTAAGAACCACAACAGTACATATAAGAACCACAACAGTACATAAGAACCACAACAGTACATAAGAACCACAACAGTACATATAAGAACCCACAACAGTACATATAAGATACTCAACAGTACATATAAGAACCACAACAGTACATATAAGAACCACAACAGTACATATAAGATCCTCAACAGTACATATAAGAACCACAACAGTACATATAAGAGCCACAACAGTACATATAAGAGCCACAACAGTACATATAAGAACCACAACAGTACATATAAGAACCACAACAGTACATATAAGAACCACAACAGTACATATAAGAGCCACAACAGTACATATAAGAGCCACAACAGTACATATAAGAGCCACAACAGTACATGTAAGAACCACAACAGTACATATAAGAGCCACAACAGTACATATAAGAGCCACAACAGTACATGTAAGAACCACAACAGTACATATAAGAGCCACAACAGTACATATAAGAACCACAACAGTACATATAAGAACCACAACAGTACATATAAGAACCACAACAATACATATAAGAACCACTTTAATGAAAGGGCAGCTCAGTGGGAAACCAGAAAAATTGTATTTAAAATTATTGGTACAACCAATATCATTGTGTGTCTGGTATGCGGAGGTAGTGACCTTGAGCTACCAACAGATAGCATTGCCACACCTGCAGCATGCATACAAACCTAGGAAACAGTTTGACAAGAAGGTGGAGATTTTGCAACAGCGCAAGGAAGTGATGAGTTGTGTGTTTAGCTTCTTCTTCTTCATCCCTCCTTCATTTGCCTTTCAGCGTTGAGCGGAGATATCATTTGTGGTCTTTAAGTTCTTCTGCTCACATCACCTGCAGTTATGTTTCCTAGTGTTTCTAATATTATATCCCACCATTTTTTTCGTGGTTGGCTCTTGATGTTGTGTGTTTAAAGTAAAAAAGCCCCATCACACCAAGTGGTGTATAGGGAATATGGGTTTAGTGACCATAATTTTTATAGACCTTCAGCACATGATTTTGGGGTAATGTGATCGATATTACGCCCGTGCCGCTTTACTTTCCCAAAAAAAATCTGAAAAATCTGGTACCCATTTAAAGCTGGATGAACCCGGAAGCCGTAGGCCAGGATCGAACCCGACCTCTTGTCACTTTGTAGTCCAGTTCACTAACCACTGAGGGGACTGGTTGGTCTCGAGGTATGACGCCGGCCTCAAGACAGAGAGGTTGTGGGTTCAAATCCCAGCTGCACCAGTTAGGATTTTTATTTATGATTTCTCTCTGCGGCAACCACCCCTGGTCTCATCAGCAAGGCCTGGCTTGAAGCGTCAATTACTCTTGGACGGAAAAAATATGAGTACCTCCGAAGACGGAGTTATCTGCCTGTGCAGCGAGGGACCCCTGTGCACACAGCTGCCAGGGAAAACGGATTAACACATAAAATTCAGTCCCTAGTCTTTAGGGACTTCGTCAGAGGTAAAAGCTGGCGAACATACACAAAAAAACAAAAAAAACTAACCACTGAGCTATCACGGATCCCTAATGTTATGTGTTTAGCGAGGGCACAAAACCTGTAGAGATTTATCATAAGATGAGAATTCAGTTGGTGACAGGTTAATGGGTCGTACAGAAGTGTGGCGGCTTCTCCTCACCTGGGTCCAGCGCACACAGAAGACAGCATTGCAGTTGTGGAGTGAATAATATGGGATAACAGGCACGTTTCAGCCAAGGAGATGGTATCACTATTTGACATCGCTGTTGGATTAGTCTATGACATTATCCAAGACTAGCTGAAGTTCCACAAAGTGTATGCAAGATGTCAAAAAAAAAATTAGAGAGCCCCTGTCACACCAAGTTTATATATATATATTTCCGTTTCCGGTTGTTTCCAAAATGGAGGAATTATTTTTCTCCGGCTTGGTATAGAACCGTTGATCAGAGGTTTAACAAGCCGCTATCGTAAAAACGATGTTGTTAATGAAACGTAGACCTGATACAGAATGTGTAAATTAGCAGTAGATAGTAGTGATAGTTTTTTCGGCCCTAAAACAACAACAAAAATAGGATTCTGGAATGTGCGAACAATGGCCGCTCCGACGAAACATGCACAGGTCGCGAGCGAGATGGACAGATACGATCTAGATATTTTAGGATTAAGCGAAATGCGCTGGCCTGGAACAGGTAGGAGATCTATTGATAATAAAATAGTAGTTTTTTCTGGAAGGGAAGATGGAAAACACCGTGAAGGAGTAGGCATAATGATGACAGACAAAGCTGCAAGAAGTTTATTAGAATGGGAACCGGTAAATAGCCGTCTGATACGAACACGATACAAAACAAAACATGGAAGACTTTCAATTATTCAATGTTATGCGCCTACTAACGAAGCTGATGATGAAGTTAAGGATGATTTTTATAACCAACTGCAACAACTTATAAACAAAATACCAAAACACGATCTTTTAATTGTAATGGGAGACTTCAACGCCAAAGTAGGACAAGATAACGCAGGAGTGGAACATGTGATGGGGAGAGAAGGCTGTAATACAACAAGTCAGAATGGAGAAAGATTAATAGAATTATGTTTAATAGAAAATTTAGTTATAGGTGGGACATTATTTCCACATAAAAATATCCACAAAACAACATGGATATCTCCTGATGATAGAACATCAAATCAAATTGACCACCTATGTATTAAACAACAATTCAGATCATCATTAATAGATGTAAGAGCATACAGAGGTGCTGATGTTAATAGTGACCACAACCTGTGCATTGGGAAAATAAGATTAAAATTTAGAAACCAACAGAAGAGGTCAATTACACATAAAATTGATAGTCATAAACTGAAAGATGAAGCAATAAAGGAAAAGTTTAACATAGAGCTAAGTAATTGTTATTCAGCACTTGGTGAAATAGACTTAGATATCAATGAAATGTGGGACTCACAGAGCAAAATACTAATGACAGCAGCAGAAGCAAGTGCTGGACTGAAGAAAATGGAAAAACGAGCTTGGATCTCAGACACCACATGGAAATACATCAAAGAAAGAAGAGAAGCGAAGAGAGCCATGACTAATGTAAAGACAGATCTTGGAAAGGTTCTGGCAAAAGCAACATACAAAGAATTAGACAACAAAGTGAAAAGTTCGGCAAGAAGAGATACAAGAGCTTATATAGACAACTTGGCAGAGAAAGCAGAGACAGCTGCAATTACAGGAGACAGCAGAACTCTTTATACTGTACAAAAGATGCTGACAAACACCTATACATCCAGTGGAACACCAATTCTAGACAAATCTGGATTAATGCTAACAACAAGCGCAGACATAAAAGCCCGTTGGGCGGAACACTTCAAAGAAATTCTTAACCGTCCACTACCTCACAGTTTAATAGATTTTGAAGCTGAAACACCAGCAGCAGAATTAGATGTAAATTTAGATGACTTCACCTTGAGTGAAATAGAAACCACCTTAAAGCTAATGACCAATAACAAGGCTGCTGGAGAGGATAAGTTAACAGCTGAGATCCTCAAGGCAATTGATAGCCATAATTTAATACATCTCCAAAAAATGTTCAACATCATTTGGAAAACAGAGAAGACGCCTCATAAATGGAAAAAGGAATCATTGTTAAGATCCCAAAAAAGGGCAATCTTAGAGATTGTAACAATTGGAGAGGCGTGACACTTTTGTCAGTTGCCTCAAAATTATTCTGTAAAATCATCCTAAATAGAATAAAGGATTCAATAGATACAGTAATGCGTGAAGAACAGGCTGGGTTTAGAAAAGGGAGAAGCTGTCTTGACCACATTTTCACTCTACGACTTATATTGGAGGAACACATTGAAAAGCAAAAACCTTTTGTACTTAACTTCATCGACTTCAAAAAAGCATTTGATAGTATTCATAGAGATTCTTTGTGGAAAATTCTGAAGCAATATGGCTTACCATCAAAAATCATAAATATTATCAAAGACATGTATGATGGTTACACATGTGCAGTTCGAACAGAGGAAGGACTGAGCGAATGTTTCCCAATAGAAACTGGGGTTAAACAAGGATGTATTTTATCGCCCTTGTTATTTGGAATTGTTATGGACTTCATAATGAAGAAATGCTGCACTGGTAATAAAGGCATCGAATGGATACAAGGAGACCATTTGGAGGACCTGGACTTTGCTGATGACATAGTTCTCATCAGCAGTCAGATAAAAACGATGCAGGAAAACACAAATGAACTATCATCAATAGCCAGCAAAATTGGGCTCGAGGTCAATCATGAAAAGACTAAAGTCATGAAAAGTTTAATTCCAAAAAGTGACAAAATATACATGGAAAACAAACCAGTAGAAGAGATCGATCACTTCATCTATCTTGGAAGTCACATTGATCGAGAAGGGGATACGAGCAAAGAAATTAGAATCAGACTGGCTAAAGCAGCAATGTCTTTCAGAAGCCTTGAAAAGTTGTGGAAATCAAAACTCATTAGCACAAACACAAAACTTAGGCTATTCAAATCAAATGTACTATCAACCCTTACGTATGCGTGTGAAAGCTGGAAAACAACAAGAGATATAGAAACAAAGTTGAACGCATTCGAAAATAAATGTCTAAGGAAAATACTTGGTATAGAATGGAACGAATTCAAAACAAACGAGGAAATTAGAGAAATCGCCAATCAACCACTAATATCTTCAGTAATAAAGAAAAGACGATGGTCATACGTTGGACATGTGATGAGAAGAGATAATAATCGAATAGCAAAGCAAGCCCTCATATGGGAAACAACAGGTAAAAGAAAAAGAGGAAGACCCAGGGAGACACTGAGAAGAACATTGATGAGAGAGGCAAGAGCAGCAGGAATCGGCTCCCTCAATGAGATAGAACTGCTTGCACAGAACAGAGACAGATGGCGAGATTTGATAAAATATCTTTAAAAGAAAACTGCTAGAACAAAAATTCATATAGGAGAAGGTGTATCTTGGTCTACGCCCTATGGGCCGGTTACGGCTCGAAAGGTCAATAGATAGATAGATAGATAGGGAATATGGTGTTAGTGACCATAAATTTTACAGACATATTAATATTCTTCTGAGAAATCCCATCTCTGTGGCCTCTAATTGTCTTTTCATTTCTTTGTTTACTGTCCATGATTCGCTTCCATAGGTCAAAATTGGCTCTATATAGAAGAAATGAACTCTCTTTCTCACTTCTATCTTATATGTTGCATAAGTCACTTTACGCGATCTAACCCATCAGATTTTCATGTCTTCAGTCCCATGCTGAAGGATGCGCTAAGTGGAAAGAAGTTCTGGGAAAACAAAGAGGTTTGGCCTGCAGTGCATGAGAGGCTGCACACTCATCTGAAAGAATTCTTTTCCTACGGTGTCTATGCCCTTGTCAAACACTGGCTCAAGTGCATTCAACTAAATGGGAACTATGCTTAACTCTTTCAGTACGGAAGTTGTTAACGATGCAACAAAATAGATTTCAGAGACAAAATTGTTCATGGTTTTAGGAATCAATATACGTATTTATATTTATCTAACATATAACATGGTTATGGAAGGCCCCGGTATCACTGCAAACAAATTAAAATCCATAATTGCTCAACCGCCCGTGCCAGTGGAATCATCCGAATTAATAACTCATCTCCCAAACAAAGAAAGGTAGCTGTAGTTCCCATCATAGCAGTCTCAGCACACGCCAAAAGATATAAGGCGAAACCGCACAGAAAATGAACAGCCAACTGTTTCTTGTCATATGATATCATCGTTCATCGTAAACAATTGGAATATCGAAACATGATCAAAACGGATGAGACACACAGCTCACTGTGTGCACAGAGCATTTAAATCAGTAGCTCCTGCGACAAGCCAGACTTGGAATATGAGGAAACTGCAACAAGGAACACTTTTCATACATAGCATTCAATGGTTCCTGCCGCCTATCCACCATATTGAATGGAAGTTCACATCCTCCTGAAAATGATGCCCATCATATTTTTAAAAATGTATAGTGCTTGATGATGTTAGGAAATGATGATCGTTTTTTACTCCAATTCCGAACATATAAAATACATATAGTCATCGGATTATCCCTGTCACACATCAAACAACAGAAAGTAAAATCTTCCCACAATGTGAATTTGTGAAATTATAAACCACATATTGAAATTATAAAATCACATGTCTACCCGGAGGCGAAGGCGCACCTCACAGCACTAGAGCTGAAAGTTGCCAGCAACCCACAGCTGATGGCTTGCGCAAGGATCGGTGAACCAGAACCATCCAGACCCAGCTCCACCTCTCCATGGTGACAGACTAACCAACTCAGCAGGACCTGAACATGGGTTGTCCGAACATCAGTAGCCCAGTCAGGTGGTTTTCCCAACTATGCTACGGAGGCCCCCAACAGTGTACATAATGGGATCACTTATAATTATAGCTGGAAGTATATTCTGTAGGTAAAAATTCACGACGGATAGCCCACAATGAGGGATGGATGTATATCTGCGATTCTGTGAACTGTTATTCATATTGACATTAAAAATCCTGTACATTTAACAAACGATCCCAATAAGTTATCCTAACAAACTATCCTAACATACATTCCCAAGAAATTATCCTAAAAAACTATCCCAACAAATTATCCTAACAAACTATCTAACAAATCATCCTAACAAACTATCCCAAGAAATCATCCTAACAAACTATCCCAACAAATTATCCTAAAAAAACTACCCCAACGAATCATCCTAACAAACTATCCCAATAAATTATTCTAACAAACTATCCCAACAACTTATCCTAACAAACTATCCCAACATATTATCCTAACAAACTATCCCAACAAATTATCCTAAAAAAGAAATATCCTAACAAACTATCCCAACATACTACATTACAAGTTCTGTAAAATTTACACTCAAGAATATCCTGATATATGACATTACAAATCCAGTACAACTTACACTCCGATGAAACTTACCGATGACATTTTAATTCTGTATAACTGACATTCATACAATCCTGATATATGACATTACAAATTCAATTTACCTTCTTAGTGTTCACCCATCAAGCGGATATGGATGTGTTGTGTCACAGATTTACAGCAAATCCCATGAAATTGCAATGAAAAATCCCTTGAAATTACAATTTTTACAAAAAAACTCTCTCTCTCTCTCTCTCTCTGTGATCAAGACTCAATCAGAGTAGGATTCCAGACTCTCTCATGAAGTCAGCTGTCTGTTTAAGCAAATCGATTACAAAAAAACTCATGAAATTACAATTAAAAATTCCATGAAATTACAAGTTCCGTACAACTTACTTCTTAAAATTCACAATATGAGAAATGACATGTTTCAAAAAGCTTACATTCAGAAGCTCCTTACATGCCTCTGTTTTGTTTTTCTGACGAGACACTTGTGGATGTATGCATGTGTGTTCTCTGCTGCCTAGGATGGACATCCTGTTGATAAATATTTTTTTTTTATTCTTTAAATGATTTTTAACAAACTTTGAAATAAGCTAAGAAAGGAGAAACAAACATTATTACCAAATAAAAAATATATAGATATATCATCATCATCAAGTACCATGCCTACTGGCGTAGGTGATCATGTCTCTCCACAACTCTCGATCTCAACAGTTATTTATCGTTTCTGTTGTTGACCTTCTGTCAAGTCATTCTCTTAAGCTGTCTGGCATCTTTTCTCTTTGCTTCCCTCTATTTCTTCGTCCCTCAATTTTTCCAGTTGTCACAATATATTCCAGCTGTTTTCTCATTACATGGCCAAAAAATGATGATTGTTTTTTTCCTAACATTGGAAACTAGCTCCCTTTTTGCTTTGGCATCCTTCAGAATGTTTTCATCACTCTTCTTAGCTGTCCATGGTATTCTGAACATTCTTCATATAGATATATAGAGAAAGTAAACATTTGATTAAAGCATCCTATATCCTTCCAATTTGATGTTTTTACTGCTGTTTTGCCAAGCAACATTTGGGCATGAGACTGACAATCACACCTTCAGACTCATCCATGAACAAAAATGTGGAATTCCCAACTGCAATGAAACAATTTCTCAATAGAATAGAATAGATTGCAGCCACAACATCTCTCAGACTAAGTATATAGGATCAATCTAACCATTTCTTCTCAACAAATCTCATCAAATTATTGATGTACACATCCTTTTTCTTACCCAATCCCATCAGACTCTTGATGTACACATCCTTTTTCTTACCCAATCCCATTAGACTCTTGATGTACACATCCTTTTTCTTACCCAATCACATCTTGAGGAAAGTAAAGAATAGTGACACTGTGACCTTCCAGGCATGTCGTAAGAGGCGACTAAGGAGGTTGATCGATGGCTTGACAAGCTGTCATTGTAAAAAGTATTGTTATGGAAACAGCGCCATATATTTTAGAGCAGTGATCTCTGCAATATGTGCCATTTTGGCACGCAAGGTTTCTGTTTTTGAGATTGTGGTTCTGCCCTATGTGCCGTCTTCGGCTCGAAAGGACAATAGATAGATAGATAGATGTTTCACAGCCATATAATAATTTTAGATTATGATACGTCATAAAAATGATGACCTCAAAATACAATATTTTGGAAATCAACAGTTTGCTGCTGGCCAAAATTTCATCCCTCCCTATATCTTCCCAATTATTAACTCTGGTGATCTGTGATTGTTGGATTTGTTTCCTTTGATGTTGGATTTGTTTCCTTTGATTGTTGGATTTGTTTCCTTTGATTGTTGGATTTGTTTCCTTTGATGGTTGGATTTGTTTCCTATTATGTTGGATTTGTTTCCTTTGATGTTGGATTTGTTTCCTTTGATGGTTGGATTTGTTTCCTATTATGTTGGATTTGTTTCCTTTGATGGTTGGATTTGTTACCTATTATGTTGGATTTGTTTCCTATGTTGGATTTGTTTCCTTTGATTGTTGGATTTGTTTCCTTTGATGTTGGATTTGTTTCCTTTGAGGGTGGATTTGTTTCCTTTGATGGTTGGATTTGTTTCCTATGATGTTGGATATGTTTCCTATGATGTTGGATTCGTTTCCTTTGATGTTGGATTTGTTTCCTTTGATTGTTGGATTTGTTTCCTTTGATGTTGGATTTGTTTCCTTTGATGTTGGATTTGTTTCCTTTGATTGTTGGATTTGTTTCCTTTGATGTTGGATTTTTTTGTTTAAATATTTGCCATTTCCCATCGAAAAGTCAAAGCCAGTTCAACTATATTGTCAAAGCCGACGCCACTCTATAGCCAAGCCGACGCACTCTATAGCCAAGCCGATGCCATTCTATAGCCAAGCCGACGCCACTCTATAGCCAAGGAGAACCCACTTTACCGTCAAGCCAACGCCACTCTCTTGTCAAGTCAATGCCACTCTACTGTCAAACCAACGCCACTCAATCACCAAGCCGACACCACTATACCACCAAGCCAACACCACTATACCACCAAGCCAACACCACTCTACCACCAAGCCAACCACTCTACCACCAAGCCAACCACTCTATCACCAAGCCAACCACTCTACCACCAAGCCAACCACTCTATCACCAAGCCGACACCACTCTACCACCAAGCCAACACCACTCTCCCACAAAGCCAACCACTCTACCATCAAGCCAACCACTCTACTGCTATGTTTACCAGCTGACTAAACAAGTATAAAAGATACAAAGCTGTCATTCAATACAAAAACAGCACTTGCTGTGACTAAATGAAAAACTGACCTGACATCATGGTAGCTAGTTTTCTTCAGCTCTCTAACAATCTGGGCCACTTGTTTGTGGGTTCGTGTCCCAAAATAAATCTTCGGGACTCTGTCAACAAAAGCAGAACAAATTTTATATATATGGTAATGTAGAGATTAATCACTTTCTTGGAAGTCACGTTGATCAAGAAGGGGATACAAGTACAGAAATTAGAATTAGAATGGCTATGAATGGATCTGAATGAATTTTTGTGTAAAGCGGCAATTTTGATTTTATGTTAATAATAAAGCATCAGAATAGCTAAAGCAGCAATGTCCTTCAAAAGCCTTGAGGAGATGTGAAAATAAAAACTCATCAGCACAAAAACTACAAGACTATTCAAATCAAACGTACCATTTGTCAACTATTACATATGCACACAAGAGCTGAAAAACAACAAAAGACATAGAAACAAAATTGAACGCATTTGAAAATAAATGAATAAGGAAAATACTTGGCATAGCGTGGAACGAATTTAAAACAAACGAGGAAATTAGAGAAATCGCCAATCAACCACTAATATCTTCAGTAATAAAGAAAAGACGATGGTCATATGTTGGACATGTGATGAGGAGAGATAATAACTGAATAGCAAAGCAAGCCCTCAAAAGGGAAACAGACAGCTAGGAGGAAAAGAGGCTGACACAGAGAAACACTGAGAAAAACATTGATCAGAGAGGAAATAGCAGCAGGAATCTGTCTCCCTCGATGAGACTGCGATGTTTACACAGAACAGAGACAAATGGTGAGATTTGATAATAGATCTTTGCAAGGATTGAGACTGCTAGAAAGAAAAATTTAGAAACAGGGAAAGAGTATCTGAGTCTAGTTTGACTATGGCTCAAAAGATCGATAGATAGATGTGGTAAAATCCTAGGTTAGAGACATAAATTCTTTCAGTTCAGAAGAGCAACATTCCCTTGAGTAACATTGCACTTCATCCTGTGGTTCTCTAATATGTCACTAACCCTAACCCAAAAAAAAAAATAAATAAATAAGTTGAGATAATTTTTAGAATTTCAAAACCACTGTAGTTTTATTTTTCCAACTACACGGAGATCACTTTATGTCCCTAAACTAGATTTTGCTATATATATATATTATTAATACTTAATTAATTATATTAATTAATTTTAATTAATAATAATTATTAATATTAATTAAAACGCGACATGAAGACTCTGAACATAAACCCTGCAGCATGGGAAGACATATCTGCAGACAGCAATCTCTGGGAGCACACTCTAAAAAGGTTCACCTCAAACAAGAAGTTTCATGGAGAAAGAGAATATACGACGAAAGAAATGAAAAAAAAAATAACATTTCTAGGGGCGCTGAAAAATCCATAGTCAACTATGACTAACGGAGGCTACTACTATATATATATATATATATATATATAAATATAAAAAACCCACAAAAAACCCAACTCATCAGTGAACAAAAAATAAAAATCTTTCTTATTTTTCACTTGTAACAGTTATGCCGCTATGGTGTTGAGGGAGATAGAAAGTTCTGGTTCTCGTCCTTTTGGTTGCTTTACTCATTGTCAATTGTTGTTGTTGCATTTCTTATTCTTTCTACATGGTCAAACCGGTTTATTTGTTGTTTCTGTAAGTAGCTTAGGATTGGCTCAATGCCTACTCTTTCATAATATCATTTCTGATTCTGTCTTTTCTGGTCACTCTAAGTGCTTTTGTCAGACAGCTTATCTTTGTGGTGACAAGCTTTCTTTTATGCTTAGATGTAAGTATTGGCTCCCTCGATGAGATAGAGCTGCTTGTACAGAACAGAGACAAATGGCGAGATTTGATAAAATATCTTTACAAGGATTGAAAACTGCAAGAATAAAAATTTAGATAAGAGAAGGAGCATCTGGGTCTATGCCCTATGGGCCGGCTACGGCTCGAAAGGTCAATAGATAGATTAGACAGACAGATAGATAGTAAGTGACCATGTTTGGCATTGATAGCACAACGTGGGAATAATATACTCCGTATAAGATGTTTCTTGGTGGTGATAGGTATTACTTTGTGTTCAAGGGTAAACGACAGCTGTCCTAACATTTGGTTTGCCTTGTTGCATCGTATAGCTGTCCCAACATTTGGTTTACCTTGTTGCATCATACAGCTGTCCCAACATTTGGTTTGCCTTGTTGCATCGTACAGCTGTCCCAACATTTGGTTTGCCTTGTTACATCGTACAGCTGTCCCAACATTTGGTTTGCCTTGTTGCATCATACAGCTGTCCCAACATTTGGTTTGCCTTGTCGCATCATACAGCTGTCCCAACATTTGGTTTGCCTTGTCGCATCATACAGCTGTCCCAACATTTGGTTTGCCTTGTCGCATCATACAGCTGCCCCAACATTTGGTTTGCCTTGTCGCATCGTACAGCTGTCCCAACATTTGGTTTGCCTTGTTGCATCGTACAGCTGTCCCAACATTTGGTTTGCCTTGTTGCATCGTACAGCTGTCCCAACATTTGGTTTGCCTTGTTGCATCGTACAGCTGTCCCAACATTTGGTTTGCCTTGTTGCATCATATAGCTGTCCTAACATTTGGTTTGCCTTGTTGCATCGTACAGCTGTCCCAACATTTGGTTTGCCTTGTTGCATCGTACAGCTGTCCCAACATTTGGTTTGCCTTGTTGCATCGTACAGCTGTCCCAACATTTGGTTTGCCTTGTTGCATCATACAGCTGTCCCAACATTTGGTTTGCCTTGTTGCATCATACAGCTGTCCCAACATTTGGTTTGCCTTGTTACATCGTATACTGTCCCAACATTTGGTTTGCCTTGTTGCATCAAACAGCTGTCCCAACATTTGGTTTCCCTTGTTACATCATACAGCTGTCCCAAAATTTGGTTTGCCTTGTTACATCGTATAGCTGTCCCAACATTTGGTTTGCCTTGTTGCATCATACAGCTGTTCCAACATTTGGTTTGCCTTGTTACATCATACTGCTGTCCCAACATTTGGTTTGCCTTGTTACATCATACTGCTGTCCCAACATTTGGTTTGCCTTGTTACATCGTATAGCTGTCCCAACATTTGGTTTGCCTTGTTGCATCGTACAGCTGTCCCAACATTTGGTTTGCCTTGTTACATCGTATAGCTGTCCCAACATTTGGTTTGCCTTGTTGCATCGTACAGCTGTCCCAACATTTGGTTTGCCTTGTTGCATCGTACAGCTATCCCAACATTTGGTTTGCCTTGTTGCATCGTACAGCTGTCCCAACATTTGGTTTGCCTTGTTGCATCGTACAGCTATCCCAACATTTGGTTTGCCTTGTTGCATCATACAGCTATCCCAACATTTGGTTTGCCTTGTTGCATCGTACAGCTGTCCCAACATTTGGTTTGCCTTGTTGCATCGGATATCAATTTATTTATTTTATTTTTTGTATCCAATGTTGATTCCAGATATTTAAAGTTTGCTACCACTATTTTCGTAAACAAAGTAGAAAAATAACTGCATTATCTCTTTCCGTACGAAAGCTTTTCATCAATGCAACGGAGGAGATTTCAAAGACAAAATTTTTCATGGCTTTAAGAATCAATCTACATATTTATATAAAATATTTTATATGAATTTTCAAATAATTAAACAAGGTATTAGATTTCACCAATACCAAGATGATACAAGACATGTAAATAGAATATGATTTGATGTTGGTTCACACTAATCAAATTGAGAGTGACGCACGTTGCGGTGAAATGTACAGAAAGAGTTAAAAAACACAAGCACACATAAATCACATACTTTATTCTTGGCCTCTTCTGAGTTGTGCTCATATCGCAAGTACAGGAAGTTAATGAAGAACCATTCTGATCTGTCTTCTGTGCACACGTAGCAGCATCTTCCAGCTTCCCATCAACTCTTGACATGGTCACTTTGTCATCACTTTCATATGCAATACTGACATGCTTCTTGCGGTCTTTTGTTTTGGACTAGAAAATGGCATTAATGACAATATGATGACAACAAGATTAAGCTATGAAGGTTTCAATAGAAGATGTGAACAATATGATGGCAACAAGATTAAGCTATGAAGGTTTCAATAGAAGATGTGAACAATATGATGGCAACAAGATTAAGCTATGAAGGTTTCAATAGAAGATGTGAACAATATGATGACAACAAGATTAAGCTACGAAGGTTTCAGTGGAAGATGTGAACCCGGAAGCCGTCGGTTGGGATCGAACCCTACCCCTTGTCCTTTGTAGTCCAGTTCACTAACTACTGAGCTATCAACAATAAAAATTATTGGAATTTAACAGTTTGCCATGTACACACATTTTTTCCTGCCTTAGAGCAGTGTTGAACTCCAACTTGCACAAACATAAGCAAAGGTGAATAATAAATATGAGCTGAATACCCAAAGCATTATTTTTTGTGTTTGTAATTTTATACATTTTTTTCTCCAGATTATTTTCTTCAACTGTCGTCTGCGCGGAAATTAAAACACTATAGCCACGTCAAGACACACCAGGTTGGAATTAACAATAATGGAAGGCATGGTGCCTGGGCAATGCATCAGGGGACAGACCAAGAAGAAGGTGGTTTCAAGACATCAAGGAGACCTTGAACATGACAACAGAAGAAGTAGGAAATCTGGCTAGAGACAGAGATTCTTTCAGACAGACCAAAGTGAATGCAACATTCTGCAAAGGACACATGATCTAATGATGATGATGTCTTTTGTGCTTCAGGTTTTAAATTTAGGACATTTTTTCTGTCATGTTTGCTATGGACAGTTGATCGGAGGCTCGAGAAGCCACCAATGTAAAACATTCATTGCTACTGAAACAAGTCCTGATACCTAAATGATGATGATTAATCCAACTCTAAGAACATTTAATAGAGAGGGCTCAACTGTGGGCTAAAGAACACAACAAGACCTGGCAGTGAGACATCAGACATAGAGAATTATGATTTCTGCCCAGTGTGTCATTTTTGTCCTCAGAGGAGATTCTTCTTCTGCTGCTGCGATCATGGCTCATTCAGACTAGGACTCCGCACTCTCTTACGAAGGCAGCTGTCTGTTAAAGTGGTTTGCCCGTAGCGTTTCTCTTCCAGAGAGGTAGGCGTGGGTCATACTGTCCTCCTCAGGCCTGTGTACCGAGGGCAATCTTTTAAAACATGTTTTGTTGTCATGTTATCCAGGGTACAGTGGCATTGGCTGGTAGTTCCTACTTTGAGTTTGGCGAACATGTGGTTTCTCATTCTGTTGTGGCCAGTGCTCGCTGTTCCTGGTGGCCCCAGAGGAGATAACTAACTGTCAACAATATTAACATCAAACACAACTTCATCTTTATAGTTGGAGCGTAAAAGATCGCATGTGAAACCTTAGCGATCAAGCACGTTGGGGAAACATCAGCAGGGCTAAACCCCCAACGTGTGTTTTTAAGTTAAGCCCTTAACTTACGACTGACTCAGCAGGTCGGTAAGGGATAAATGTTTTATGCTCAGAGAAATCACAGAAGATTGAGATAGATAAATATAAAGTAGCAACGATCAATATATGCGGAATAAAAAATAAAGAAGTTGAACTTATAGAAGAAATGACAAAAAGGACAATTAAAATACTAGGATTATGGGACACCAGAGTAAAAAGACAACAGATAAAGAAAACACGTATGAACTACACTAAAATATTCTCAGGAGTCGACAAACTATTGTCCAACAAGGAAATAATTAGAGGCAAAATGAGCACTATACAATATAATCTTTTTCAAATAATTTTTTTTGTCGATGAGTAATTGACGTTTCAAGCCGGGTTTTGCTGCTGAGACCAACGGCGGTTACCGCAGAGAGAAATTGTAAATAAAAATCCCAACTGGTTCAGCTGGGATTTGAACTCACAACCTCTCTGTCTCAAGACCAGCGTCTTGCCTCCAGACCAACCAGTCCCCCGAAGCTACGATATCTGTATGTGTTTCAGCTCAACATCCGTGTTTGATGTTGGTAGATTTTTACTTCACATTCTTTTTAGGCAGCGGCCATTTTTAGCTCGAGTTTTCAACTGCAAAACATTTTTTAACGTCTGCAAAACACAAGCATCCTGTGTGTTACCGGGGCCTCATTATGAGGGAAGTAAAGAATAGTGACACTTTGACCTTCCAAGCATGTTGTAAGAGTCGACTAAGGAGGTTGATCGATGGCTTGACAAGCTGTCATTGTAAAAAAGTATTGTTATGGAAACAGAGCCATAGATTTTAGAAGCAGTGATCTCTGCAATATTTGCCATTTTGGCATCAAGATTTCTGTTTTTGAGATTGTGGTTCTGCCCTATGTGCTATCTTCGGCTCAAAAGGTTTCTGTTTTTGAGATTGTGGTTCTGCCCTATATGCTATCTTCGGCTCGAAAGGTTTCTGTTTTTGAGATTGTGGTTCTGCCCTATGTGCCATCTCCGGCTCGAAACGACAACAGAAGAAGAAAACACAAGCAGGATCTCCTGATTTCTTTTGCCCTTATCCAAAAGAGCTAGACATTGGATCTCAATACCCAGAGATCATGAGAGGGTAAAAACACAAAGAAACCACACATTCTCATTTTTTTTATAACCTAGGATCTTATTTTCAGGAGACGAACATCTACACCCCCCCAACATCGTCTGAATTTCATTCACAGACATCAGATCTCCTGGTTTGTTGTTTTACTCCAAGACTGTGCAAGTGGGAGCCACGATAGCTCAGTGGTTAGTGAACTGGACTACAAAGGACAAGGGGTAGGGTTCGATCCCAACTGACGGCTTCCGGGTTCACCCAGCCTTAAATGGGTACCTGATTTTTTTTCTGGGAAAGTAAAGCAGCATGGGCGTAATAGCGACCACATTACCCCAAAAATCATGTGCTGAAGGTCTGTAAAATTTATGGTCACTAACACCATATTACCTTGAAGGGGGTACTTTACTTTTTTACTCATCATCATGATCAAGTACCGGGCCTGCTGGTGTAGGTGATCATGTCTCTCCACAACTTTCAATCTCGACAGTTATTTATCATTATAAGGTCACTAACACCATATTTCCCTATACGCCACTTGGCGTGACGGGGATACTTTACTTTTTACTTACTGTGCAAGTGTTAAATTGACACAACATTTTACAATAAAAATGACCTCCCACTCACCATCTGTTTGTAATTTCTGCTGACACTTTTAAAATCATCCTCATCAACATCATGTGAAGAGTCTAGAGATAAAATTAAAATATTAGATTAAGACAAACTATGGTTTCTGTTGAAGAACAAATTATTAGCATAACTCATAACTCAGGCAAAATTTGTTCTTGTAATTGAACAAATTATTAGCATAACTCATAACTCAGGCAAAATTTGTTCTTGTAATTGAACAAATTATTAGCATAACTCATAACTCAGGCAAAATTTGTTCTTGTAATTGAACAAATTCTTATCATAACTCATAACTCAGGCAAAATTTGTTCTTGGAATTGAACAAATTCTTATCATAACTCATAACTCAGGCAAAATTTGTTCTTGGAATTGAACAAATTCTTATCATAACTCATAACTCAGGCAAAATTTGTTCTTGTAATTGAACAAATTCTTATCATAACTCATAACTCAGGCAAAATTTGTTCTTGGAATTGAACAAATTCTTATCATAACTCATAACTCAGGCAAAATTTGTTCTTGGAATTGAACAAATTCTTATCATAACTCATAACTCAGGCAAAATTTGTTCTTGTAATTGAACAAATTCTTATCATAACTCATAACTCAGGCAAAATTTGTTCTTGGAATTGAACAAATTCTTATCATAACTCATAACTCAGGCAAAATTTGTTCTTGGAATTGAACAAATTCTTATTCATAACTCACATCACAGTTGCTTGTCACTGATATTTTAGTTAATCTGATTGTGTCTTTCCAAGAAGATAAAATACAAATTCTTCTTCTATCAATCGAATCGTGGTTCACTGGACTCCAATGATATTCTTGTCTGTTGTCCTATTGTCCATGATTCACATCCATATGTTAAGACTGGCTCTACATAAGAACTCTTTTTCTTGTTTCTATTGTAAAAAATGGATTGCATGGGATCTTCCTCATTTTTTGGAAAGCATAAATAACTGACCAGAAGAATACAGGGCAACCGAGAGGAGGAATGATTGAGATGCCGTAGAAAAAAAGAGGGATGTAGCCTAAATTCAAGAAACTTACAGGGAAAAATAGGGGAAAACTAGTGAACTATAATTAGTTTATCTATGAGTTATTTCATCGGTGCTATATAGAACCAATTCTGACCTATGGAAGCGAATCATGGACAGTAGACAAAGAAATGAAAAGACGATTAGAGGCCACAGAGATGGGATTTCTCAGAAAAATGTTGAAAGTTCCCTGGACAGCTAAAGGGGCCAACACAAAAAGATAACTCCTAAAAAACATCAGAAAGAAACAATCAACATTTTTCAGGCACATCATGAGATGAGGAAAGTTGGAATACTTGGTTACAACTGGAAAAATTCAAGAAAAGAGAGATCACGGACTACAAAGAGAGAAAACACTGGATAGCTTGGTGTCATGGCAGGGTAAACAGTCAACAACAGAACTGACACAATGCAGTGTAGATAGAGGATTCTGGAAGGACATGATCGCCTACGCCAACCAGTACGACACATGATGATTTATTTCACGATGCTGGATTTGCTGAGGCGGAGACTAAAGTGAGCTGACAGCATCAAGAGATAAACAGGAGAACCTACAAAAGTATAAACTATCAAAGCAGAGTGAAACGGTGCTCCACAGTAAACCAATCTTTGATGCAAAACAGCACAAGATGATGATAACTTACCACATTCAGTTGTCAACTTCGTGATAGAGAGATCATCGAGCTGCTTTTCTGACGCTGACTCTGTCTTTGGGGAGGTGGCAGAGTCTTTTACATGGGGGCAGACACATACTGCTAGAGTATGGAATATCAAATTGTTTTAGTGACAAACAATGCCCAACATTTATAAAACATTAAACGTCAAACCAAACTGTTTAGTAACCAAGCTAAATTATTTAAATGACATGATATCATAACAAATTGTACAAAATGAGATTTCTAGAAACCAAATATCAAACTGTTTAGTAACCAAGCTAAATTATTTAAACGACATGTCACACAAAACTGTTTAGTAACTAAGCTAAATTATTTAAATGACACGATGTCAAACGAAACTGTTTAGTAACCAAGCCAAAATATTTAAATGACAAGTCATACCAAACTGCTTAGTAAACAAGTTAAATTATTTAAATGACACAATGTCATGCCAAACTGTTCAGTAACCAAGCTAAATTATTTAAATGACATGTCATACAAAAACTAGTACCAAAAGCTAAATTATTTAAATGACATAATGTCATATCAAACTGTTTAGCAACCAAGCTACTAAATTATTTAAATGACATAATGTCATACCAAACTGTTTAGCAACCAAGTTACTAAATTATTTAAATGACATAATGTCATACCAAATTGTTTAGTAAACAAGCTAAATTATTTAAATGACATAATGTCATACCAAACTGTTTAGTAACCAAGCTAAATTATTTAAATGACATAATGTCATACCAAACTGTTTAGTAACCAAGCTAAATTATTTAAATGACATAATGTCATAACAAATTGTACAAAACAGCTTGGTGTCATGGCATGGAAAACAGTCAACAGAACTGATAAGATACATGGGGGAATAGAAGATTTGTGGAAGGACATGATCGCTTATGCCAACCGGTATGATACAAGATGATGATTATGCCTGTGCCGTTTTACTTTCCCAGAAAAATAACCTGTACCCATTTCAAGCTGGATGTACCTGGAAGCCGTCAATCAGGACCAAACCCGACCTCTTGTCTTTAGTGGTCCGATTCATCAACCCTTGGCTTGTGCTGACCCCAAAGAAGAAATATAATTCACGAAAAACATTGCCAAGCCCACTACACTGGAAGATAAACTGCATGGTGCAACAAAAATCATGAAAGGGACAGTGGACTTCATAAGAGAATCCTGGATCCCATTTGGAATGAGTCATTATCACAGAAGAAGAAGCTATAATTCATTGTACCACTGCCCTCCCACTGTTACTTGTACTCAACTTACTCCTAAAACATCAACTGTCATTTTAGAAAATATCTATCTATTGATCTTTTGAGCCGTAGCTGGTCCATAAGACATAGACCCAGATACTCTTTCTCTTGTCTAAATTTTTATTCTAGCAGTTTTCAATCCTTGTAAAGATCTTTTATCAAATCTCGCTATTTGTCTCTGTTCTGCACAAGCAACTCTATCTCATTGATCTCGATTTATACATACAGGTTACTCTTCGAGAGATCGAGCAACTCCGCATTCACCGGGTATCTTTTTCCAACTTAACTCCCGCTGAACTTCGAGCCATCTCCAACCTCCGAAGTTGGGAAGATATCGTCATTAAACCAGCTGATAAGGGAGGGGCCGTGGTGGTCTGGCGTAAGAACCTATACATCCAAGAAGGTGCCAAACAATTATCTGACACCACCTTCTATAAACCTTGCCCCAGTGATTTCACTACTAGCAACAATAAGAAGGTTCGCTCAACCATCAAACAGCTTATCGACGATAAATCCCTTCCTCCTAGCGCGTCCCGTCTCATCATCCCAGACAGTGCTCTAGGCAAACCTTCCTTCTACATACTTCCTAAAATCCACAAGCCCAATAATCCTGGTCGCTCCATTGTTTCAGCATGTAGTTGTCCCACAGAACATATATTCGACTATCTCGACAGCATTTTCCAACCCATAGTGACATCCCTTCCCACTTATGTCAAGGACACTAATCATGCTCTCATTATCTTCTCTTCTCTTTCCCTTACCCCTGAACGCTCATACCGACTTTTCGTCCTCGACGTATGCTCTCTGTATACCTCTATCCCTCATGCTGATGGCCTAATAGCTCTTCAATTCTTTCTCGACCAAAGAATACACCCATCTGTGGATATTTCTACTCTCCTCCACCTCACTGAACTTGTTCTCAACCTTAATACTTTCGAATTCAATGGTCAGTTCTATGACCAAGTCAGTGGTGTAGCTATGGAAATCAAGATGGGTCTTAGTTATGCCTGTTCATGGGTTACCTTGAGCATTAAATACTGAACTCGTACCGTGGCCCCTTCCCCTTAAATACCTCCGGTTCATTGATGACGGTTTTGGACTGATTGACTTGCCGGAAGATGACATCTCCAGGTTCATCGAATACATTGGCAACTTTCATAAATCCATCCAAATTACATCACATATCTCTACCTCGTCCATCACTTTTCTAGATCTGATCGTCTCCCTTGGTACCTCCAGCCTCCACACTTCCGTCTTCTATAAACCCACAGATGCCCACTGTTATCTCCTCTACACATCATCTCATCCATCTCACTGCAGAGATTCCATTCCATATTCTCAATTATTACGACTTCGCCGTGTCTGCCAGGATGATCAAGATTTTCTCCAATAGACCTATCTGATGTTGCGTTTCTTTAGGCGTCATCTCTATCCTGATTCGGTTCTCCAATCTGCCTTCGAGCGAGCTCTCGATATTTCCCGTCCTTTGGTACTCACCCCATCCACCCGTCGTTTCTCTGATAGAACCATATTTACCCTCACCTACTACCTTTACAATTTGTCTGTGGTGAGAATCCTTAACCGGTACCGCTCCATTCTCCACTCAGATACCACTACCCACCTACTTTTCAATGATCCTCCTTTGGTAGCCTTCAAACGTTGCAGGAGTCTGAGAGACTTTCTTGTCACGAGCCGCCTCCCCTGCTCAAACCACAAACACCTTGGCACTGTTCATTGTGGACGTCGAGTTTGCAGAACTTGTGACTACTTGCTTTGCACCGATTCGGTCTTGTTCCCAAATAGGCGTTTCGACATCAAGGAGGGGTTTACTTGTGTGCACAACAATACCCTTTCCACCTGCACTAAACGGTACCTTACCTTTTACATGTTCTATGTGAACTACACTCCGCAACATCTCAATTATTCCTCCTCTTGGCAACCCTGTATTCTTCTGTTCTGTTCTTTCTGTTTGCACATGAACCTGTGTGTGGGAACTTCTGGTGATGTGTGCTGTGTACGTGCATTTTTACTTGGGTGCATGCACATATACCCCGTGTGCACTAACGTTCATTTTCCTACTGGCCACCGAGCAGTATACAAGGAAGACTGTTTAATTTTTATTTTTCATTCTAGTTCGAAATTATTATTTTTTTTAATTATTTATTATTTTAAATACATATCTGTATGTGTGTTGTATGTTTGTTCCTGCTGAAGGTCTATTGAGCCGAAAGATCGTTCTAATTTGTGTCATCCACTTATTATGTGGTAATATATAAATTAACATAAATTATTCATATTAAATTTCCCGTGTGTTACCAGGGCCTCATTATGAGGGAGTAAAGAATAGTGACACTGTGACCTTCCAGGCATGTCGTAAGAGGCAACTAAGGAGGTTGATCGATGGCTTTTTGAGATTGTGGTTCTGCCCTATGTGCCGTCTTCGGCACGCAAGGACAACAGATAGATAGATAGATAGATAGATAGATAGATAGATAGATAGATAGATAGATAGATAGATAGATAGATAGATAGATAGATAGATAGATAGATAGATAGATAGATAGATAGATAGATAGATAGATAGATAGATAGATAGATAGATAGATAGATAGATAGATAGATAGATAGATAGATAGATAGATAGATAGATAGATAGATAGATAGATAGATAGATAGATAGATAGATAGATAGATAGATAGATAGATAGATAGATAGATAGATAGATAGATAGATAGATAGATAGATAGATAGATAGATAGATAGATAGATAGATAGATAGATAGATAGATAGATAGATAGATAGATAGATAGATAGATAGATAGATAGATAGATAGATAGATAGATAGATAGATAGATAGATAGATAGATAGATAGATAGATAGATAGATAGATAGATAGATAGATAGATAGATAGATAGATAGATAGATAGATAGATAGATAGATAGATAGATAGATAGATAGATAGATAGATAGATAGATAGATAGATAGATAGATAGATAGATAGATAGATAGATAGATAGATAGATAGATAGATAGATAGATAGATAGATAGATAGATAGATAGATAGATAGATAGATAGATAGATAGATAGATAGATAGATAGATAGATAGATAGATAGATAGATAGATAGATAGATAGATAGATAGATAGATAGATAGATAGATAGATAGATAGATAGATAGATAGATAGATAGATAGATAGATAGATAGATAGATAGATAGATATCTATCTTTCGTTCGCCTGAAGTATTGTCTATATCTGCAATGTCGTTTCCTGTATAAATTTTACTGTCTTTTGTAATTCTTGCAGTGGCCCATATAGTTTTGTCTGTAGTGTTGTATCTATGGGCCAATGGATTTTCCTTAGTCTACTATATTCAGTGCAGTCTTGAAGTATGTGTTCAGCAGTCTGGGCTGCCTGTCCACATGTACAAGTAGTTGATGTGCCGATCTTGAATTTTGTATACATGTGACTATGGAGTCGATTGTGTCCTGTTCTTAGGCGTATAATGATAACTTGTTCATATCTATTCATATTATGAAAGGCATCCTGATTTGGGGCTTGTGGTCCTCTGATTGATTTGATTATCTGTTTCTTATGATGGTATGTAACTGGTGTATCTAGTTGTGTGCCTGTTGAACCTTCCTTTGCCAACTGATCTGCTTTCTCATTTCCTGGTATTCCACAGTGAGACGGGATCCACTGCAGGGCAACCCTGTGGTGCTTGCAGAGTTCAGTCAATAAGGTCTGCAGATGTGGTAATTTTCTGGATTGTAGTGCCTGGAGTACTGATCTTGCATCTGTCAAAAACACTACAGGCTGTGGGCTAAGATTACTGTTCAGCAGTTTTTCTATTGCCAACTTTATTGCTTGTATTTCTGCATCATAATTGTGACAATATTTCCCTGTTGCTATTTTATTCATATCCCTAGTGTTATTTGGGTACTCTATATATGCACCTGCTCCCCCATTCTTTACTGCATTCTGTGCTGATCCATCTGTGTACACACGGATCCATAGGTCTTGTGGGTATTCTTCATCCAGGAAACTGAGAGTTATTGTTTTTCGCTGTAGACTATTTTGTTCCTCTTTGTCAACTATTCCTTTCACTTCTGTCCGTATTTGAACTGATAATCCTGATTCATCTGTCCAGGGAGTCTGTTCTGGTATGGGCAGAAGGGGTTTAACAACTCTTGGCATGTCTGGTGTTTGTCTACTAATACGCTTGGCTTGGTGGATAAAGCTGCTTCTCTTAAGTCGTCCCAATGCAAGATTTTGGAATCTGTCCTTCATTGGATGTCTCGGCATGCATACAAATTTTTCTGCCTGTATCAGCACCTTTGTGTCTCTCCGTTCTCTCAGTGCTGGTATCCTCCACAATTTCTCCATCTCCAATATTGGTGTTGATTTCATTGCTCCTGTGATGACCCTAAGTGCCTGGTTTTGTACTTTATCCAGTTCTTGCAATGTGGTGTTTGATGCTGAGCACCATGCGGATGATCCATATTCTAAATGTGGGCGTATACTCTGTTGGTAAACTTTACTGAGTATTTTCCCACTCGCACCCCATGTGGTTCCACACAACTTTCTTAGAATAGCCAATTTCCTCCTTGCTTTTTGGGTTGCCTTATTTATCTGCTGTTTCCAAGATAGTTTGTTATCAAATGTAACTCCGAGATATGTAGCTTGTATGTCTTCTTTCACAGGCTCATTGTTTATGTAGATGGCTCCTGCTTTTTGTTTTGGGGAGAGTGTGAAAAGTGTAGTACTGCATTTGTCTGTATTGATGCTGATACACCATCTATTTGTCCATGAATTCAGTGCATTCATAGCTCTTTGTAGCAATTTGGAGGCCACTGTTGCATACTCCTCTGTGCACCACATTACCAAGTCATCTGCATACATTGCCACTTTGATGCCATGTGGTAGTTCAGTAACTAGGTCATTGATGTAGATCAGAAAAAGTGTTGGAGATAGTACCCCTCCTTGTGGAACGCCCTGGCGCAATAAGACCTTCTTACTCTTAAGACCATCCAGTTGCACTCTGGCTCTCCTGTTATGCAGGTATGCTTTGACCCATTTGTACATCCTGCCATTTACTCCATAATTTCTCAGTTTCTTCAAAAGTCCTTCCTTCCATACCTTATCAAATGCTTTCTTTAGGTCTATCCATGCTGCTAGTACCAGTTTCTTTTCTTGAAACGCATCTTCAATTTCCTGGGAAAGATAGGTTGCTTGATCTTCGGTAGAGTAACACTGTCTAAAGCCTGCTTGTTGTGGGACAAGGAGATTTTTACTTTCCAGGTACCACTGCAGTCTGAGATTGATTATACGTTCCATTGTTTTACACAAACAGCTTGTAAGGCTGATTGGTCTATAGCTGGATGTCATTGAACCATCTTTTCCTGGCTTTAGTAATGGTATCATAATTGCTTCTCTCCATGCCTGTGGCACTCTACCTGTGATCCAGCAAATGTTGTAGATCTGCAGTAGTTTTGCTTTAGCTGCAGTTCCCAAGTTCTTAATCATTTCATTGGACACTCCATCATTGCCTGGTGACTTTTTCATTTTTAATTTGGATATTGCCAGCTCTAGCTCTCTTTGTGTAATGGGTGTTTCCATTACTTCATGTGTGGTCTCTTCTTGTCTTGCATTTTGTTGTTTTAAACGGGTCTCTTGTCGTTTTTCTAGGCTAATTTCAATATTATTGTCATTTGCAAAGGAGTCTGCAAAGTAATTTGCTGCATGTTTACCTGTTAGAATGTTTCCATCCTTCTTCAGTGTAATTTTGGTGTTCCTTTCTGTACCCTCATCATTCAGCTGTTTTACAAGCTTCCACACTTTTCTTGTGTCTCGTTCAAGATTCAAGGACTCTGTTTTCTCTTTCCAGCTTCTCCGTCTGGCTTGTAGATTAGCCCGTTGAAATTTGGCTTTAGCATGCTGGTAGTTGTTGTGGTGATCTTGGCAAGGGTTATTTTCTGCTTGCTTTCGAGATGTTTCCATGTCATTGTGCAGTTGCTCTAGCTCACTACTCCAGTATGGTTTGTAGTGTTTCCGTGCCCCTCTAGGTATTGTTTCACTGGCAGCTTGTATTATTAGTCTACTGAATTCATCAACTATTTTGTTGATGTCTCTATCTGTATTTATATCTTTAGTCAGTACACTGGTGTAGTGTTGATACATTTTCCAGTCTGCCTTTTTGTAATTCCATCTGGAGAGAGTGCTGCTCTCCCTGATGGCCTTATTTTGTACCACTAAAAAGACTGGTCGGTGGTCGCTGCCTCCGAGTTGTTTCCCAACAATTCGTGTGATATTCCAATCCAGGTCTGGTGAATGGAAAGCAAGGTCTGGTGTAGATGTGGTATGCCATGATCTGGAGTAGAATGTTGGTGGATCTGTTGCCTGGTTTAATAGTATAAGCCCATTGTCATCTTGCCAATTTTCAAGCTCTTCACCTCTCTTGTCCATATGTTCATAGCCCCAGCTCTGTGAGTGGCTGTTAAAGTCTCCACATACAATTATTCTTTCTTTTAATGTAATTGTGTCTAGTGCTAGTGGGCGATCACTCGGACAGTAGTAGTTAAGTAGATGGAAGTCTGTATTTCCTGTCCTGAGGTGCAGTATTTGATATTCCGCCCCATCCATATACACTTCAATCTGACATGCATTAATGTTGTTCCTTACAAGAGTCAGTATTCCGCCCTTTTGTCTATTTATTCTGTCAGATCGGTAGCACTGGTATCCCCTAATCTTCAAGGCTATGTCGTTGTTTAGATGGGTTTCCTGCAAACAGCATATGCTTATTTGTTCTTCATGCAGGATATTTTCTAATTCTATCTTTTTACTGTACCCATCTCTTTTGCTGTTGATGCCTTCAGCATTCCAGTGCATTATTTTTAGTGGTCTTATTTTGGATTGGCCAGTAGCTCTATTCTCTCGCCCCCTGACTCCACAGAGCGGTTGAGAAGGACATCCAGTAATAGAGGTTGGGCCCTTTCGAGGCTGAGGACCCGGCGCTGCTCCTGCCTGAGTGCCCATCACAGGGCGAGTGCCATATCGATTTGCGGTTATAGACATACTTCCATTTGCGTTGAGTGCGTGGCATCCTGATTGTTGTGCGCATTTTGGCTGGTTGCCTCCGACTTCAGCACTTGAACTTGCTAGAGCAGACTGTGGTCTTGCTCGGTTGTAGGAAGGCCTGGCCAGTCTTAGTTTTCAGTCCCTGGTGACTGTTAAGCCCCATCCCCACGACAAGGAGCTGGCCTTGATGAGGATAGATAGATAGATAGATAGATAGATAGATATAAATTGGGAGGAATACCTCTACTAGACGTACAATCTTACATATATCTGGGCAGTAATATTAATAAAGAGGGAGGAATAGAAAATGATACCAAAATAAGGATATCAAAAGCAAGAGGAGCTTTCATTGCTCTGGGAAACATATGGAAATCCAAAGAAATTAGGTTAAATACAAAAATAAACATTTTCAACTCAAATATTAAGTCGGTCCTATTATATGGCTGTGAAACATGGAGAACAACAAAATTGACAATCATGAAGATACAGACTTTCATTAATGAATGCTTACGCAGAATAAAAGGATGGAAATGGCATGACAAAATCACTAACATAGAATTATGGAAATGTACCAGTCAAACACCAGTGGATAAAGAGATACAGCGAAGATGATGGCGCTGGATAGTGCACACAATGCGGAAGCCAACTGAGAGTATTACACAACATGCCCTTTTTTGGAATCCCCAGAGGAAAAGACAAAGAGTAAGACCAAGGAATTCTTGGAGAAGACAGATAGAAGCAGGGATGAAGATGATGGAGAAGACATGGAATGATCTTAAAAGAATGGCAAAAACAGAACGACTTGGAAAGTGTGTGTTGAAGATCTATGCTCCACAGGGAGCTGAAAGTGTTTGTTGAAGACCTATGCTCCACAGGGAGCTGAAAGTGTTTGTTGAAGACATATGCTCCACAGGGAGCTGAAAGTGTTTGTTGAAGACCTATGCTCCATTGAGAGCTGAAAGTGTTTGTTGAAGACCTATGCTCCACAGGGAGCTGAAAGTGTTTGTTGAAGACCTATGCTCCACAGGGAGCTGAAAGTGTTTGTTGAAGACATATGCTCCACAGGGAGCTAAAAAAGGTAGAAGACTTATTATGTAAGGCTTTAACCCTACGGTTTTTTTAATATATATTTTTCACTATATTTTATATATATATATAAATTTTTCTTCATTTCTCATAAACATCACAACAAACTATTACATTGACAGGACAAGACAAAAAAACATAAAAATCAAAACAAAATATATGGAGAAAAATTAGCTCCCACTTACCTTTAACTTGCTCCTCAGCATCTGCCAGGTCTTGTTTAGCTGTTGACGCACAAAACATATAAAAATAGACCAAGTGACAAACATTTGCAGTAACCTTCCAGTGAGATTAATCATCATCATCATCAAGTGCCGAGCCTGCTGGCATAGGTGATCATGTCTCTCCACAACTTTCGATCTCGACCGTTATTTATCATTTCTGTTGTTGACCTTCTGCCAAGCCATTCTCTTAAGCTGTCTGGTATTTTTTCACTTTGCTTCCCTATATCTCTTCGTCCCTCAATTTTCCCAGTTGTTACAATATACTCCAGCTGTTCTCTTCTCATTACATGGCCAAAAAATTATGATTCTTTCTTCCTAATATTGGAAATTAGCTCTCTTTTTGCTTTGGCCTCTTTCAGAACGTTTTCATTACTCTTCTTAGCTGTCCATGGTATTCTCAATATACTTCTGTAAAACCACATTTCTATAGCCTCCAGTGATTGTCCATGATTCACATCCATATGTTAAGACTGCCTCTACATAACACTTAAGAACTCTTTTTCTTGTTTCTATTGTCAAAAATGGATTGCATAGTATCTTCCTCATTTTTTTGGAAAGCTGCTTTTGCCTGGGCCATTCTGCATCTCACCTCTGCTGTACATCTTCCGTCTGAGGTTAACAAAGTTCCCAAATATTTAAATTCATTTACCTGTTTTAATATTATTCCATATATATATATGGGAACGAATGCGCAGACAAATTAGCTAAAGAGGGAGGGAGATTACCACAAGAGAACCATCCGCTCAGTTATGATGAAGCCAAATCCATCCTCAAATGTCAGTTCCATGAGAAATGGAAACGAGAACACCCAAAGCATAACGAGAGGGACGGATACCATCAACTATCAAGGAGGGATCAAGTCATCATACTACGCCTATGCACTGGCCACAATAGAATGAGAAATCACATGTTCACCAAATTCAAAACAGGCACAACCAGCCTATGCCACTGTACACTGGACAATATGACTACAAAACATGTTCTACAGGATTGCCCCCAGTACACAGACCTGAGAAGAGCAATGTGGTCCACACCCACCTCCCTGTAAGAAAATATATGGGGCAATCGATTCGCTTAAACAGACAGCTGACTTCATGAGAGAGTCTGGAATCCTACTCTGATTGAGTCCTGATTGCAGAGAGAGAGATACCCTGTTATCCATTTCCACCAGCGGCTGGGTCGACCATGCGGATATTTTTTTTTACGACGAGTACAACTCACAGGAATTGAACACAGATTGTCTGAACTTGAATACCCGGTTGGGCAATTTTGTTCATATTCTATCTATCTACTGACCTTTCAAGCAGTAGCCGGCCCATAAGGCATAGACCCAGAAATTCTTTCTCTTATCTAGATGTTTATTCTACCAGTTTTCAATCCTTCTAAAGATATTTTATCAAATCTCGCCATTTGTCTCCCTTCTGTGCAAGCAACTCTTATCTCATTGAGGGAGCCCATTCATACTACTCTTGCCTCTCTGATCAATGTTCTCTCAATGTCTCTCTGGGTCGGCCTCTTTTCCTCTTACCTGTTGTTTCCCACATGAGGGCTTGCTTTGTTCACATTAAAGGGGAATAAATCTATAGTTAGAAAAATGGATTCAGTCCATAGTTGGTGAAGGTTTTGTTAGTTTGGATCACACACTCACAAGCTACAGCTGCAACACAACTCAATATTTTTATCAGATCAACAATGATAGAGAGTTAAAAATAGTGTGTACCCTTTTCAGCTAACTGCCAAGCTAGAGTTGAGCACAACAAGGCCAGACTTTTACCACTGCCAGTTGGGCTTTCGATGAGACAGTTTTGTCGCCTTTCTATACCTTTGATGATCTGTAAGAGTAAAATATACATTAAACAAAAATAGAAATGTGTTTCTTGTTAAGGTCATCATCACTGAGTTATTGAGTTATTTGTGGGTCATCATCAATGAGTTATTTGTGGGTCATCATCAATGAGTTATTGAGTTATTTGTGGGTCATCATCACTGAGTTATTGAGTTATTTGTGGGTCATCATCATTGAGTTATTGAGTTATTTGTGGGTCATCATCATTGAGTTTTGAGTTATTTGTGGGTCATCATCATTGCACTCCGAACATGTCCATAGGTGCTCAGATCCCCTCTTCAGCAAGTCTTGCAGTGTCCAGCGACTGATGACTCTGGTTCTGTGTTTATTGATTAGTCTTCTTACACGCCCACTAAGTTTCTCGTTTCTGACTGTGTCCATCTTAACTCCCATCTCTTTCATCCGAAGGAGTGAAATGGACTCATGGTTGTCGAAATCCTGTGTCCTTCCCACTTCCATGAGGGCATGTCTGCCAGATCCATTGGTTGACTGTCCTCAACAATAGCACAGCTAGCCAACTTGTCTGCTCCTTCTTATCATGGTCATTGATTCACTCATTATACAAGCGTACGTGTAGTCTTGTGACTTGGGACTGACGGCCGCTGTGTCAAAAGAGGCAAAAGACAACATAATACCTCCGGTAGCACAGCACAATGGGGTTGAATATCATACTATAAATCTAAGCTAAGCCAGGAAATGATTACAGCAAGATAGGAGTTGAATATCATACTATAAATCTAAGCAAAGCCAGGAAATGATTACAGCACTATAGGAGTTGAATATCATACTATAAATCTAAGCTAAGCCAGGAAATGATCACAGCAAGATAGGGTTGAATATCATACTATAAATCTAAGCTAAGCCAGGAAATGATCACAGCACGATAGGAGTTGAATATCATACTATAAATCTAAGCTAAGCCAGGAAATGATCACAGCAAGATAGGGTTGAATATCATACTATAAATCTAAGCTAAGTCAGGAAAGGATCACAGCACAATAGGAGTTGAATATCATACTATAAATCTAAGCTAAGCCATGAAATGATCCCAGCAAGATGGGGTTGAATATCATACTATAAATCTAAGCTAAGTCAGGAAATGATCACAGCAAGATAGGGTTGAATATCATACTATAAATCTAAGCGAAGCCAGGAAATGATCACAGCAAGATAGGGTTGAATATCATACTATAAATCTAAGCTAAGCCAGGAAATGATCACAGCAAGATAGGGTTGAATATCATACTATAAATCTAAGCTAAGCCAGGAAATGATTACAGCAAGATAGGAGTTGAATATCATACTATAAATCTAAGCTAAGCCAGGAAATGATTACAGCAAGATATGGTTGAATATCATACTATAAATCTAAGCTAAGCCAGGAAATGATCACAGCAAGATAGGGTTGAATATCATACTATAAATCTAAGCTAAGCCAGGAAATGATTACAGCAAGATAGGAGTTGAATATCATACTATAAATCTAAGCTAAGTCAGGAAATGATTACAGCACGATGGGGTTGAATATCATACTATAAATCTAAGCGAAGGCAGGAAATGATTACAGCAAGATAGGAGTTGAATATCATACTATAAATCTAAGCGAAGCCAGGAAATGATTACAGCATCCGATTCCCTTGTCATTGTCTGAGTAAACACACAGCTGTGTAGCAAAAGTTAAACAAAAAATATATATTTTCTTATCTCAGATGTTAACAATAAATTTGTAGCAACTTTTACTTCCTCTTCTAAATCCTCTGATTATTTGAAAGAGTGGACAGGTTGGCTAGCTGCGCTGTCGTTGAGGGACGGTCAACCAATGGATCGGGCGGACATCATCAATGCCCTCCGAGATGTGGGAAGAACACAGGACTTCGACAAACACAAATCCACGTCACTTCTTTGGATGATAGAGATGGGAGTTAAGACGGGCACAGCCAGAAATGAGAAACTTAGTGGGCGTGTAAGAAGACTTATCAACCAACACAGAACTGAAGTCGTCAGTCGCTGGACACTTCGAGACTTGCTGAGGAGGGATCTGAGCACCTATGGACATGTTCGGAGTGCAATGATGATGACCCGCAAATAACGCAATAACTTAATCCTCTGAACTCCGGTGAGAGATTGGTCACTCACACGAGATATCCATTCAATCCGTTCTAATGCAAGCTTGGACAACTTTCACCAGGACCTGACAACCTCTTTCATTTCCTCACGTATGGTTCATCATCATGTCCCCAATGGTCTACATCTTCTTCATTTGCCAGGTTGGTGTCCATGTTAATGCTAGGTGCGGATGCCTTGTTCATTCCATTCGTAGAACGTGGCCTAGCCATTTCCAACGTCTTCTTTTCATTTCTTGACTAAGGTTGTTAATGCCAGATTTTCTGGCAACATCTTTATGCGTAATGCATTGATCCCAACAGCTGTTTAGAATCTTCTTAAGACAGCGACCTTCAAATCCTCTTAGTCAACTTTCTATCTTATGATTCATTCTTCACATTTCTGCTGGACATAAGAGTACGGATCCCACATTTGACTTGTAAATTTTAAACTTGGTGCTGAGATGGAAACGGGTTGAAATGAATTTTTACTACCGTCTTGTATAAAGGTGACTCATAGATAGGCAATGTAATCTAGGGTTAATTACGTCTGCGTACTTGACAAGATTACGTGTATTTGCTCTTGATAACAAATGTTTAGCAGTATTTAATTATTTTTGTTAGTCATAGTCTCAAAACCTAAAAGTGGATATCAAAATTGAAGGAAAAAACTTGAAGACAGTTCAGAATTACAATTACCTTGGACATACTATAACCAGTGATGGAGAATGTAAAACTGACATAAACAAAAGAATAGGAATGGCAAAAAATAATTCTAATGTCATGAATAACATACTAACATCATAACAAAAAACACCAGGGCTAAAACTAAGAATAGCAAAATGTTACATCTTCTCAATATTCCTATATGGTGCACAAACATGGACATTAGACAAGAAAGCAGAACAGAAAATTGAAGCCTTTGAAATGTGGATATATATAAGAATAGATAGAATTGGATGGAAGGAAAAGAAAACAAACGATGAAGTCTTAAAACAACTAAAAATGAAAAGAGAACTACTAAATACAATTTAAACAAGACAAATGCGATTTTTGGGTCATGTTAAAAGACACAACAGTCTACTAAAAGTAATCTTGGAAGGAAAAATACAAGGTAAAATAGGCAGAGGCAGACCAAGACAAACATGGACAAGTAACATCAAAAGATGGACAAGTCAGCCTATGACAACCTGCACCATCAAAGCAAGAGACAGCAGAATGGCGCTCCATGGTAGCCAACCTTCGTTGTAGAAATGGCACTCGATGATGATGGTGAGACATAATATTCAGAGAGTTGTTCACATGCAGAATGTCTGATGGTTTGGATGCTTCCTTTTATTCTGATCTCCAACAGTTAGATTCACACAAAAAAATGGATAAAGAATAGTGACAGTCTGACCTTCCAGGCATGTCATAAGAGGCGACTAAGGAGGTTGATGACTTGACAAGTTGTCATTGTAAAAAGTATTGTTATGGAAACAGAGTAGTGATTTCTGCAATATGTGCCATTTTGGCACGCAAGGTTTTTGATTTGAGATTGTAGTTCTGCCCTATGTCTTCGGCTCAAAGGACAATAGACAGGCAGACAAACAAACAGAAACAAATGGAATGCTAAACTGTAAAAATATCAAAGAAGGTCAGGTTTCTGGAATATATGAATCATGAATAAAGCATGATGGCCGAAGGAAGTAATTATTTATGCGAAGCTTTCTTTTCTAAACCCTACAGCCAAGTCAAAAGATAGAGTGGGGTGTAAAGACCCATCACTGAAGGCTTGCTTTCAGGAAAACTAGATAGGGACAAACCAAGAACGAGAAAGTGGTTTCAAGATTTCAAAGAAACATTCTTCTTCTTCTTCTATCCTTCCTCTGCTGCCGTTGGCGTCGAGGGGAGAAACAATCTGCGATTCTTTGTTCTTCTGTTGGCCTCTTCTGATGTTATCCCTCCTAGTGACTCTAGCACTCCCTTTATCCATCTCTTTCTCTGTCTTCCTCTTAATCTGGTGTTTTCGTAGCGTTTGTTTATGGCTCTTTGAGTCATTGTTAGTTCTTTTTGTCTTGTTATGTGGCCGAAGCAATTTATCTGTTGTTTCTTTATGTATTCGATGGCTGGTTCAATTTCTAATTTTCTTCCTCAGGTCAGTGTTTCTTACTCTGTCCCTTAAGCTGTTTCTTGTCATTCTTCTGACACATTTCATTTCGGTGGTCGTTATCTTTCTTATTGTTTTAGAGTCCAGCGTCCTGAAAAGAAACATTAAAGACACAAAATATACTAAGTAATCTTGAGGTAGATGTAAAATTAGCTATTTTTGGACATGATATCACAAATGATTAAAAAAAACTAAGACAGAAATAAACAAATGAATAGAAATGGCAAAAAAGCAATTTTAACAATATGAAGAATATACTCACGTCAAAGTAAATAACATCAGAGCTAAAACTGTCAATTGCAAAATGTTATATTTACTCAACCTTCCTGTATGGTGTAGAAACATGGACATTAAATAAGAAAACAAACCAGAAAATTGAAGCCTTCAAAATGTGGATCTATAGGAAAATGGAGAGAATTGTGAGGAATGAAAAGAAGACAAACAAGGAAGTCCTGAATCAGACGAAATGAAAAAAGAACTACTTAACACAGTTCAAAAAAGACAACTGAAATTCTTTTGGACATGTGAAAAGATATAACTCCCTTCTGCTTGCTTGCGTTCGCCCGATGACTTAAGGAGTGTACCTCGTCATCATCCGCCCCTTAAAAGGACGTTAAGTAGGCGTGTCTGCGTTGTGTTGTGGTTTACAGAATAACTGTGATATTTGTGCCTTTCGGCCCAACACATCCGACTTCAGCATGACATTTTTGAGTACCAGGTTGTTTTCCCTCTTCGATTCCTACTCGCTTGACCAGACTAGACAAGTTAGTCTGTTACTAGAGGCACCATGGAGAGGTGGAGCAGGGTCTGGATGGTTCTGGTTCACCGATCTTGGCGCAAGCCATCAGCTGTGGATCACTGACAACTTCCAGCTCTGGTGCTGGGAGGCGCGCCTTCGCCTCCACACCCTTCTAAAAGTCATCTTGCAAGGGAAGGTACAAGTTAGACGAGGCAGAGGTAGACCAAGGCTAAAGTGGGCTGATAACATCAAAAGGTGGACAGGTGAATCTTTGACAATATGCACCATCAAGCAATTTGATGACAGAGTAAAATGGTGCTCCACGGCAGCCAACCTTCGATGTGGAAACAGCACACAATTAATGATTCAATGAAAGAAACCTTGTGTTTTCCCGTGTGTTACCAGGGCCTCATTATGAGGGAGTAAAGAATAGTGACACTGTGACCTTCCAGGCATGTCGTAAGAGGCGACTAAGGAGGTTGATCGATGGCTTGACAAGCTGTCATTGTAAAAAGTATTGTTATGGAAACAGAGCCATAGATTTTAGAGCAGTGATCTCTGCAATATGTGCCATTTTGGCACGCAAGGTTTCTGTTTTTGAGATTGTGGTTCTGCCCTATGTGCCGTCTTCGGCTCGAAAGGACAATAGAATAGAAAGAAACCTTGAATATGACAATATAAGTGTTGAGATCTGGCTAGAGACAGGTATTCTTTCAGATATGTATGTGCATGTCTATTTGAACGTGTGTGTATGTATGTATACATGCATCTCTGTGGGTGTGTGTGTGTATACATGTATTTGTGGGCCCTTAGATACTTTTAGACATTGTTAGTGTCTCTGCAGTTGAGGTCACCAAGACAGCATTTCCCCCATTCGCATATTTTTAGAACCCTTCACACAGTCTTGACCACCACCCGACTGGACTACCGATGTTCGGACAACCCGTGTTTGATTCCCGCTGGGAGCAGTGTGAATTGTACTTGTGGTTGGAAAAAAAAATACCTCTCATGGTCGACCCAGCCGTTGGCAGAAATGGGTACCAGGGTATTACCATGGGAAGGTGAGGAATGTCACCTCGCATCGTGAGTTTCGATGCTTGAAGCGACACTATCCAGCATTCTCCGAACATTTCTGGATAGGCGGCCTAGCACATATGGGTGGAAACCCGCATGCTAAGATGCCAGTTCAAGTCTCATACTTTACCTTTACATAGGATATAATTATAGCTACACCCGTGTGACTCTCTCTTTCACGGCCCATGGCACAGGGAAGAATTTTTTCTTTTCCTGAACAAGTTTCAAGTATTTTGTTTTGGATGTTTCATTACTAGTTAGCTATGTAGGATTAGTTTTATTTACTTACGTATCTGTGTGTGCGTGTTGTTTGTTCCTGTTGAAGGCCTATTGAGCCGAAACGTCGTTCAAATTTGTGTCGTCTATCAATCACGTAAAACTTTTACCATACCATTTCTTCTATTTTTTTTCAATTCTCCCTCCCTATTCTTTCAAATGAGCTGTGGTGAATGCAACATTCTGTAGAGGACATACAAAACATTGATGATGACATTTTTTTGTAACAGACTAACGACTGACCTTGTCCATCATGCTGAACTGGGATGGGTACGGCTTGCATGGGAACAGCACAGACACTCCTGAAATCTTGTACTCATGATGTTGCATGATTATGCTGCAAATAATTATGACTGTGTTAAAATAGAAACATGCATGCACAGCAAAACAATTACACCCTTCTTTTTCTTCTTCTGCGATCATGTGAGCCATGATCGCAGAAGAAGAAAAAGAAGGGTGTAATTGTTTTGCTAGTTTTGTAATAGTTTTCAGACTAGGACTCTGGACTCTCTCATGAAGGCAGTTGTCTGTTTCAGTGATTCGGTTGTCCCGTACAGTTTCTCTTCCAGGGAGGTGGGTGTGGGCCACATTATCCTCCTCAGGTCTGTGTACTGGGGACAATCCTGTAGAACATGTTTTGTTGTCATGTTGTCCAGTGTACAGTGGCACTGGTTGGTAGTTCCTATATTGAGTTGGATGAACATGTGGTTTCTCATTCTATTGTCGCCAGTGCGTAGACGAAGTATGATGACTTGATCCCTCCTTGATAGTTGGAGGTATCCGTCCTTCTCGTTATATTTTGGGTGTTCATGTTTCCATGATAATGCAGAGCTATCCATATATATGTGAGACCAGGAGTTCTGTGGCTAGTTGTCGCCTATGTGTTTTTCTGCTATGTGCTTTCTCTCTGTGTCTGTTTGGGTGCCTTTTTTCATGATTCCTATTACATCTTCCTTTAGTTCTAGTTTTATATATTTCCCGTGGGGAGTCATACAGGATGGCCATATGGGTTTTGGCATTGTTTGAGACAGTACTGGATAGCTAGTTGTCAATTCTTTGGAGATTGCCATGAAGTTGCTCCTCTTTAGTCTTCCTTTTCCTGAGACTGGTTATTCTTTGGTGTATAGGGTGGTTAGGGGGCCTTTTGTATTTCTCCGCTTGTTGCATTACTTTAGTTTTCCGTCACTCTTCTAAAAGTTTTAAATCTGTTACTGTTTTTAGAGTCTTGATAGGTGTAGAATTCATAGCACCAGTGATGAATGGGCAGCCTGGTTTTGTGTTCTGTTAATTTTTCTAAGCTGTGATTTTGAGGCTGTAGCCCAGGCTGTGACTCCATACTCTAGAACTAGTCTTACTCTTCCTACGTATGGTCATTTGAAGATATTGCTGTCTGCTCCCCAGACTGTTCCTGCTAATTTCTTCATAATTTCTGTTTGTTTCCTGGCTTTTTTGTTCACTTTGTTTATCTTATCTATCCATGTCACTCTGCGATCCATGGTGATGTTTTATATATGTTGCGTTTTGGTCAATAGGAAGTGTGTGGTTTTTTTATCTTCAATTTTGCAGAGTGTGTTTCTTGATGGGCTGAAAATTGTGTACGTAGTTTTATTTTTTTCCATTATAGGTAGCAGCCATTATAGTTTGTCTATTTTTCAAGTTTTCCTAGAACATCTTGCATTCTGGAGGTAGCTGATGATATAGATTCTTCTCGTGTCCATATTGCCAGGTTGCCTGCATACATTGCAGAGTGTATTTTGGGTGGGATGTCCTCTACGATGTCATTTAACCAGATTTAAAAAAGCGTTAGGGATAGTACTCCGCCATATGGGACACCTTCTTCGATTTTTGTTTTCTTGCTTAGTTTTCCTTGTACTTGTACTCTGGTCATTCTGTCTTGTAGGTATTGAGATATACAGTTTAATCCAATTTAATTACACCCAAACATGTCTCTGCTGATTTTCCAGTAACGAAGCGCAGCGGATCTAACATGACAAAACCCTTTAGTGAGGAACAAATATTTAAGTAGCTACTACAGCCCAGAAAAGTTTCAGAAGCCTTGAAAAGTTGTGGAAATCAAAACTCATCAGCACAAACACAAAACTTAGGCTATTCAAATCAAATGTACTATCAACCCTCACGTATGCGTGTGAAAGCTGGAAAACAACAAGAGATATAGAAATAAAGTTGAACGCATTCAAAAATAAATGTCTAAGGAAAATACTTGGTATAGCGTGGAACGAATTCAAAACAAACGAGGAAATTAGAGAAATCGCCAATCAACCACTAATATCTTCAGTAATCAAGAAAAGACGATGGTCATATGTTGGACATGTGATTAGAAGAGATAATAACCGAATAACAAAGCAAGCCCTCATGTGGGAAACAACAGGTAAGAGAAAAAGAGGAAGACCCAGAGAGATATTGAGAAGAAAATTGATGAGAGAGGCAAGAGCAGCAGGATTCGGCTCCCTCAATGAGGTAGAGCTGCTTGCACAGAACAGAGACAAATGGCGAGATTTGATAAAATACCTTTAAAAGAATTGAAAACTGCTAGAACAAAAATTCAGATAAGAGAAGGAGTATCTTGGTTTACGCCCTATAGGGAATCATAGAAGGAAGAGGTATGTGTTAGCACTCAGAAAAAATGACAAATAAATAACAACAGAAAAAAACAAAGAACAATATATGGTCCGAAGCAGGATCGAACCCGTACTCCATGGCACAGCGCCTTGCCACTTTACGCCATATAGGCCAGCTATGGCTCGAAAGGTCGATAGATAGATAGATAGATAGGTAGGTAGGTAGTAGGTAGGTAGGTAGGTAGGTAGGTAGGTAGGTAGGTAGGTAGGTAGTAGGTAGGTAGGTAGGTAGGTAGTAGGTAGATAGATAGATAGATAGATAGATAGATAGATAGATAGATAGATAGATAGATAGATAGATAGATAGATAGATAGATAGATAGATAGATAGATAGATAGATAGATAGATAGATAGATAGATAGATAGATAGATAGATAGATAGATAGATAGATAGATAGATAGATAGATAGATAGATAGATAGACTACAGCCCAAAGTGGCTGTTTGGGGTAATGTTTGGTTTCTAGGATAATATTTTTTTTAATACTATTTGGTTTTCCAATACAATGTTTGACTTTAGCTGTCCAACATAATGTACACTTTCGTTTGGCTTTGAGGGTAATGTCTGGTTTTCAGGTCAATATTTAGATTTCTATGATTTTTAGTTTTCTAGGATATTTTAATGTCACAAACAGCTAATCTTTTCAAATCCCCCAGATTCAGAGCCTCGGTGGCTGAGTGGTTAGTGTGTTCGCTTCCTGACCAGAAGGGTCCGGGTTCGATCCCCAGCAGTGGTGGATTTTTTTTGGAATGAGAAGGCTCCAAGGTCCGCCCAACCTCTAAAAATGGATACCAGAGATTATTCTGGGAAGTAAAGGCGGCCTGGCGTGATACTGACCACATCACCCAAAAATGTGCCATAGTTATAGAAAAATATGGTCACTAACGCCATATGCCCAAACACCTAGCAAGATGTGGAGGGAATCTTTACTTTTTTTTTAGTTTCAGAGAATGATCTTTGACGATTCCATACTTGGAGTAATGGTTCTGGAGCCATTTTTGCAAACTAAAAAAAATGCTTTCAACAACAGAAACGATAATTAACTGTCGAGATAGAAAGTTGTGGAGAGACGTGATCACTTATGCCAGTAGGCATGGTACTTGATGATTATCTTCTTCTTCTACCTTTTTAGCTCCATGTGGAGCATAGGTCTTCAACAAACACTTTCAGCTCCCTGTGGAGCATAGGTCTTCAACAAACACTTTCAGCTCCCTGTGGAGCATAGGTCTTCAACAAACACTTTCCAAGTCGTTCTGTTTTTTGCAATTCTTTTAAGATCATTCCATGTCTTCCCCATCATCTTCATCTCTGCTTCTATATGTCTTCTCCAAGAATTCCTTGGTCTTCCTCTTTGTCTTTTCCCCTGGGGATTCCAAAAAAGGGCCTTTTGTGTAATACTCTCAGTTGGCTTCCGTAGTGTGTGTCCTATCCAGCGCCATCGTCTTCACTGTATCTCTTTATCCACTGATATTTGACTGGTACATTTCCATAATTCTATGTTAGTGATTTTGTCCTGCCATTTCCATCCTATTATCCTGCGTAAACATCCATTAATGAAAGTCTGTATCTTCGTGATTGTCAATTTTGTTGTTCTCCATGTTTCACAACCATATAATAGGACCGCCTCAACATTTGAGTTGAAAATTTTTATTTTTGTATTTAACCTAATTTCTTTGGATTTCCATATGTTTGCCAGTGCAATGATAGCTCCTCTTGCTTTTGATGTCCTTATTTTGGTATCATTTTCTGTTCCTCCCTCTTTATCTATATTACTGCCCAGATATATGTAAGATTGTACATCTAGTAGAGGTATTTCTCCTAGTTTTATTTGGTTATTGCCAACTGTATTAATTCTCATAATGTTGGTCTTATCTCTATTAATCTTCAGTCCTAGCTGTTGTGATCTCTCATCAAGTATACTCATTTTATCCTGCATCTGTTGATGGCTGTGTGATAGGAGAGCTATGTCATCAGCAAAGTCTAAATCATCAAGTTGTTTGGTCAGTGACCACTGGATCCCATTTCTGTTGTTTTTAGTTATTTTCATAATCCAATCTATGGCCAGTAGAAAGAGAAATGGAGACAGAAGGCATCCTTGCCGTACTCCCGTTCTTATTTCAAATGCTTCTGTAATCTGTCCTTCATGCACCTCACTACATTTCGTTCCTTCATACATTATTTTTCTCAGGTTAATAAACTTTATGTGGATTCCGTAATGACTCAGCAACTTCCAAAGCATTCTTCTGTCTAAACTATCAAATGCCTTTTCGTAATCTATGAATCCAATATAAAGTGGGGATTTTAGTTCTAAACTTTGTTCAACTATTATACGTAGAGTAGTTATTTGATCAGCATATGATCTGTCTTGTTTGAATTGTGTTTAGTAGTTCTCTTTTTATTTTTAGTTGTTTTAAGACTTCATCGTTTGTTTTCTTTTCCTTCCATCCAATTCTACCTATTCTTCTATATATCCACATTTCAGAGGCTTTAATTATCTGTTCTGTTTTCTTGTCTAATGCCCATGTTTCTGAACCATATAGGAATATTGAGAAGACCTAACATTTTGCTATTCTTAGTTTTAGCCCTGGTGTTATTTGTTTTGATGTTAGTATGTTCTTCATGACATTAAAATTACTTTTTGCCATTCCTATTCTTTTGTTTATTTCAGTTTTACATTTTCCATCACTGGTTATAGTATGTCCAAGGTAGTTGTAGTTCTGAACTGTCTCCAGGTCTATTCCTTCAATTTTGATATCCACTTGTGGGTTTTCAGTATTTTCTTTGTTTATGATCATAGTTTTAGTCTTTTAGATATTCATATCTAGTCCACACAAAAAGGGAGCTCTTAAAAAACATCAGAAAGAAGCAATCAACATTTTTTGGGCACATCATGAGAAGAGGAAAATTAGAATACTTGGTTACAACTAGCAAAATAGAAGGAAAGAGAGATCGCGAATGACAAAGAGAGAAAATACTGGATAGCTTGGTGTCATGGCTTGGAAAACAGTCAACAACAGAACTGATACGATGCACTGTAGATAGAAGATTGTGGAGGGACATAATCGCCTACGCCAACCGGTATGGCACATGATGAAGATGATCTAGTCCATATTTTTTGCTTGTCATGTTTATTTCATTAAGTAATTGTTGTAGATCTTTAGGATTTTCTGCTAGTAGTACAGCATCGTCTGCTGGTAGTGCAGCATCGTCAGCTACCAGTGCAGCATCGTCTGCTGGTAGTGCAGCATCGTCTGCTGGTAGTGCAGCATCGTCAGCTGGTAGTGCAGCATCGTCAGCTGGTAGTGCAGCATCGTCAGCTGGTAGTGCAGCATCGACTGCTGGTAGTGCAGCATCGTCAGCTAGTAGTGCAGCATCGTCAGCTAGTAGTGCAGCATCGTCAGCTAGTAGTACAGCATCGTCAATCAGTAGTACAGCATCGTCAGCTAGTGCTAGTAGTACAGTATCGTCTGCTAGTAGTACAGCATCATCGTCTGCTAGTAGTACAGTATCGTCTGCTAGTAGTACAGTAACATCAGCATATCTTAGGTCCATAGATCCCAGAAATTCAGACATGAAGATCAAATGATAAATTAAATTATCCCTGTGGTGTCCCAGTAGCACACAGTTTGTGTGTCAGCAATTATTGTGCTGGTTGCCTTCAGTCCTCGAGTCTACTGTTCTACAGCTTTCTGACTTTCTTCTAAAGATGATGAAGTGATAGATCAAGAAACATGTTGTCCTTTAGATCCGTTTCAGTTCCAACTAATGATAACTTACTAATTAACTTTTAACTAATTTTAATGCCATGAAAAATATACTAACAACAAAACAAATATCAGCAGGGCTGAAACTAAGAACGGCAAAATGTTACATCTTCTCAATATTCCTGTATGGTGCAGAAACATGGACATTAGACAAGAAAACAGAACAGAAAATTGAAGCCTTTGAAATGTGGACTTATAGAAGAATAGGTAGAATTGGATGGAAACAAAAGATAACAAACAATAACGTTTTAAAAGAACTGAAAATAAAAAGAGAACTACTAAATACAATTAAGACAAGACAAATGACATTTTTGGGGCATGTTAAAAGACACAACAGCCTACTAAAAGTAATATTGGAAGGAAAAATACAAGGTAAAAGAGGTAGAGGAAGACCAAGACTAACATGGACGAGTAACATCAAAAGATGGTCAAGTCAATCTATGAGAGCCTGCACCATCAAAGCAAGAAATAGAGTGGAATGGCGATCCATGGTAGCCAACCTTCGTTGCAGAGAAGGCACACGATAATAATGATAAACTATTTAACTTAAATATTCATGGAGAAACATTAAATTGTTAAGTAAGCATTTTTTTTTTACTTTTAAACTTTTCTTCTTGAACTTTACACACACACACACACACACAGTCCACACTTCACCTCACACCTCACGTTAGTTACACAACTGGACATCGAGTAATTTCACGCGTATTTTAATAATAAAAAAAAATAGAGTTAGAGCAGTAATTTTAAGCAAGGCGGTTATGTTTAAATTAAAGCATGAAGTCAAGTGTAAACAGTGTTGCCAACCTAGCGGATTCTCCGCTAGATCTAACGGAATTGGACAGCGTCCAGCGGTAAAAAAATAATGAATCCGCCTGGCGGAATTTCTAGCGGATTTATTTTGAATCTTCTTCTTCTTCTTTCCTTCCTCATCTACCTTTCAGCGTCGAGGGGAGATATAGTTTGCGGTCTTTTGCTCTTCTGTTCGCCTCTGCTGCTGTTATGTTTCCTAGTGCTTCTAATATTCCATCGACCCATCTTTTTCGTGGTCGACACTTGGGTCTGGTGTTCTCACGTTTGTTGAAGGCTCATTGTGTTGTGTTTTGTTTTTCAGCCTTGTCACGTGGCCAAACCATTTTATCTGTTGTTTCCTTATATATTCTATGGCGGGGGCTATTCCTAACTTTTTTCTCAGTTCTTTATTTCTGATCTTATCTCTCAGACTGTTTCCTGTCGTTCGTCTAACACATTTCATCTCTGTAGAGGTTATTTTTCTTATTGTTCTTGCATCTAGGGTCCAGGTCTGGCATTGGTAGCACAACGTTGGGATGAAGATTGTATCGTATAGTGCTTGTTTTGCCTCCAGAGTTATTTCCTTGTTTGACAATAGCGGTGATAACTGTCCAATGATTTTACAAGCTTTGTTGCATCTTGATTCTATCTCTGCTGTTTGAGAATTATTGTTTGTCATTAGACTTCCTAGGTATTTGAATTCCTCTACTTGTTTTAGTTGTCTGCCTTCTATAGTTATGTTGATGTTGTTATTTTGAATGACAACGGCAAATCGCTGATTTTTTTTAATCACGATAATTGACTAAATAACAGCCTTATCGTGGTCAAAACACAAAGTAAGAGCATCTGTAGTGCTTATGTCACAAGTGAAATTATGTACGTACTACGTTATTATATCACTTTCGATCTGAACAATAGAAAATTTAGTACAGTATTGTAGTAGAGACTTTCGGTTTGAAACTGAAGCTTTTCTACTTTGGAAATAAATTGTAGGAGTATGCAATTTCTTCGTCTTTAAGATTATTTTTATGTTGCCAAATTAAGTTAGTTACTACATATATTAATATGGTTGGTTGCGTTCGCCCAATGACTAAAGTATTCTAGAAAATCATTTAATCATAGTAGACTAGAATATTCCTCTTCATCATCCGCCCTTACAAGGACGTTGTGGACGTGTCTGCGTTGTGTTGTGGTTTGCAGTATAACTGTTACATTTGTGTCTTTCAGCCCAACACATCCGACTTCAGCACAACAGTCACAGTGACAACATTTTTGAGTACCGGGTTGTCTTCCCTCTTCGATCCCTGCACGCTTGACCAGACTAGACAGGTTAGTCTGTTACTGGAGGCACCACGAAGAGGTGGAGTAGGGTCTGGATGGTTTTAGTTTTGGTTCACCGATCCTGGCGCGAGCCATCAGCTGTGGGTCGCTGACAACTTCCAGCTCTGGTGCTGGGAGGCGCGCCTTCGTCTCCAAAATAGTTGTAGTTGTGACTGTTACAAATCGAAATAATAATTCATTTTCTTTAAATTTACTCTCCAATCTGTGGTTTGGAGATGCGTAATAATAAAATAAAATAATAATTTATTTGTAATAACAAAATAAAACGTAGATAAATAATAATTTAATGTAACTATTGTAAGTTTCCTAAGGTAAGGGGGATAAACTGTGGAAATATTTTTCGGACAACCTGACGGCAAATCGCGGATTTTTGGCTTCAGTCTAGCTAATTGACTCGACAGCAGTTGGCAACCCTGAGTGTTACGTGTGTAAACCCTAATCCCTAATCTGGATTAAAATCAAATCAGTTATGTTATGAGTATGAGTAGTTATCGTCGTAAAATTGGCCCAACAAGTTCATCAACTCATTCCAGTTCCAGAAATTCCATTCAATAAAAAAAAATGAATACATTAATACACATTACATGACCCTGATGAAGTCGTAGACCCTGTAATTTACCTACCTGTATGATAAATTGTTATCCTAAACAAAAATTACTGAGAAATTTAAACAGAACAATCTATGAGTATATCTTATAGCTTGTAGTGTCCCCCGAATTTCGTCTGATCCTTCCTGATGTTGGCGGGAATGTTTCAAATCGAAAGTTGACTGCAGATTGCCGAAAATAACCACAGATAGTTTTGATCATTCGGTGTTTTTCGGAGACTTGCGTTGTTTTCTTTTTTTTCTTCGAACTCCTAACAAACTTTCTAGCAGATCAAAGAAAAGTTCCAATTAATTCAGAAAGAACTGAAATCGTGTTCTTCTTTCACTTTCAACTCTACAAGGAGGATAGATCTTCAACAAAACATTCTCCAAGTCGTCTTCTTCTACCTTTCAGCTGCCTGTGGAGCATTAAAAAAAAAAAAAAGTAAAGTACCCCCGTCACGCCAAGTGGCGTATAGGGAAATATGGTGTTAGTGACCCTATATTTTACAGACCTTCAGCACATGATTTTTGGGGTAATGTGGTCGGTATTACGCCCGTGCTGCTTTACTTTCTCTGAAAAAATCCGATACCCATTTAAGTCTGGGTGAACCCGCAAGCCGTCGGTTGGGATCGAACCCTACCCCTTGTCCTTTGTAGTCCAGCTCACTAACCACTGAGCTACCGCGGCTCCCACAATAATAGAAACAATCATATTTTTTTGCCATTTAATGAGAAGAGAACAAATGGAATATATTGTAACAAGTGGGAAAATTGAGGGACGAAGAGATAGAGGGAGGCAAAGAGAAAAGATACCAGACAGCTTAAGAGAATGGCTTGGCAGAAGGTCAACAACATAAATTATAAATAACTGTGGTGAACGAAAGATGTGTAGAAACATCATCACCTACACCAGCAGACACGGTACTTGATGATGATAGTTCCCAAAGTCAACCATTTTTCGGTCTCATCAGACAGACAGTACCTAATTATTTATGTCTCACTCCTTCTCTCTGCGTTAGAGAAGCTTTTGCTCAAGTAAGTGTCTGTGTCTTATCCCCGTTGTCGCCAGAACTAAGTTCCCATTTCTCTCGAATTATTTCCATTTGTCACCAGTATGTCTCTGTCTGTGTCTGTGTCTTATCCCCGTTGTCGCCAGAACTAAGTTCCCATTTCTCTCCAATTATTCCCAGTTGTCCTCAATATGTCTATGTCTTTACCTTTACCTTACTTTACCTTTATGTCTCTGTCTGTGTCTTATCCCCGTTGTCGCCAGTGACTAAGTTCCTTTTTCTCTATTTCTCTCGAATTATTCCCATTTGTTCCCAGTATGTCTGTGACTGTGTCTTATCCCCGTTGTCGCCAGAACTAAGTTCCCATTTCTCTCGAATTATTCCCAGTTGTCCCCAATATGTCTGTGTCTGTGTCTTATCCCGTTGTCGCCAGTGATTAAGTTCCCATTTCTCGCCAATTATTCCCAGTTGTCCCCAGTATGTCTGTGTCTGTGTCTTATCCCGTTGTCGCCAGAGACTAATTTCCCATTTCTCTCGAATTATTCCCAGTTGTCCCCAGTATGTCTGTGTCTTATCCCGTTGTCGCCAGTGACTAAGTTCCCATTTCTCTCCAATTATTCCCAGTTGTCCCCAGTATGTCTGTGTCTTATCCCGTTGTCGCCAGTGACTAAGTTCCCATTTTTCTCGAATTATTCCCAGTTGTCCCCAGTATGTCTGTGTCTGTGTCTTATCCCGTTGTCGCCAGTGACTAAGTTCCCATTTCTCTCCAATTATTCCCAATTGTCCCCAATATGTCTGTGTCTTATCCCCGTTGTCGCCAGTGACTAAGTTCCCATTTCTCTCGAATTATTCCCAGTTGTCCCCAGTATGTCTGTGTCTGTGTCTTATCCCGTTGTCGCCAACGACTAAGTTCCAATTTCTCTCCAATTATTCCCACTTGTCCCCAGTATGTCTGTGTCTTATCCCCGTTGTCGCCAGTGACTAAGTTCCCATTTCTCTCGAATTATTCCCAGTTGTCCCCAGTATGTCTGTGTCTTATCCCCGTTGTCGCCAGTGACTAAGTTCCCATTTCTCTCCAATTATTCCCAGTTGTCCCCAGTATGTCTGTGTCTGTGTCTTATCCCGTTGTCGCCAATGACTAAGTTCCAATTTCTCTCCAATTAATTATTCCCACTTGTCCCCAGTATGTCTGTGTCTTATCCCCGTTGTCGCCAGTGACTAAGTTCCCATTTCTCTCGAATTATTCCCACTTGTCCCCAATATGTCTGTGTCGACCAGGTTTGACTCCGACTTAATGATGTAAGCAAGCCATTTCGAACACCCTGCCTGTAACCGACACTTTATGTGTAATTGTGTACAACGCTGTTGCTTATGGTTATTCGAAGTTATGTTAACCGAAGGCCCCGGTATCGCTGCAAATTAAATTTAAAATTAAAATCAATAACTACTCACACACCAGTGGCAGTGGAATCATCCGAATTAAAGCTCATCTCATTGAAGGATCCAAACAAAGAAAAGGAGTTGCAGCAGTACCCATCATAGCAGCTACAGCACACGCCAAAAGACATAAGACCAAGCGGCACCGAAAGTGAATGCAGCTGAACTGTCCTTCGTCATACGATGTCACCATTCATCTTAAGCAATCGGAATATCGAAACATGATGCGAATGAAAAACACAGCCACGGCGTGCACAGAGCACAAAACTCAGTAGCTCTGGCAGCAAGCCGGACTTGGAATATGAGGAAACTGCATCGAGGAACATATTTCAGACTGAGCCTCAATGGTTCCTGCTGCCTATCCACCATATTGACTGGAAGCCAAATGCTATTGGGGCTTTTCACAAAATGAATTATTTCTAAGATCTCTATGTGGCTGGAAATAGCCACACCTAAAACTCTATTGAACTCTTCTAGAATAATTATCACATCTTTTACTCTGCTTTTCTGTGATCACTTGATGACTAAAGAAATAGTTACATCTCTTCTTCATTCATCTGTGATCACTTGACGACGAAAGAAATAGTTATACCTCTTCTTGATTCATCTGTGATCACTTGACGACTAAAGAAATAGTTACACCTCTTCTTGATTCATCTGTGATCACTTGACGACTAAAGAAATAGTTATACCTCTTCTTGATTCATCTGTGATCACTTGACGACTAAAGAAATAGTTACACCTCTTCTTGATTCATCTGTGATCACTTGACGACTAAAGAAATAGTTACACCTCTTCTTGATTCATCTGTGATCACTTGACGACTAAAGAAATAGTTATACCTCTTTTTCATTCGTCCATATAAAAGACGTTAAAGTGGACGTTGTTACGCTCTGCAGAGGTTTGCAGTATAACTGTGATATTTGAGTCTTTCGGCCCAACATATCCGACTTCAGGACATCATTTTGAGTACCAGATTGCCTTCCCTCTTGATCTCTACTCGCTTGACCAAACTGTTACTAGGTGGCACCGCGAAGAGTTGGAGTTAGGTCTGGATGGCTCTGGTTCACCGAAAAAAAAATTTGAAAAAATGGTATGGTAAAAGCTTTACGTGAATGATAGACGACACACATTTGAACGACGTTTCGGCTCAATTGACCTTCAGCAGGAACAAACATACAACACACACGCACGCACACATACAAATATGTAAGCAAATAAAACTAATCCTACATCATCATCAAGTACCGGGCCTGCTGGCGTAGGTGATCATGTCTCTCCACAAGTTTCGATCTCGGCAGCTATTTATCATTCTGTTGTTGACCTTCTGCCAAGCCATTCTCTTAAGCTGTCTGGTATTTTTTCTCTTTGCTTTCCTCTATCTCTTCGTCCCTCAATTTTCCCAGTTGTTACAATATATTCCAATTGTTCTCTTCTCATTAAATGGCCAAAAAATGATGATTGTTTCTTCCTAATATTGGAAATTAGCTCTCTTTTTGCTTTGGCCTCTTTCAGAACGTTTTCAATACTCTTATTAGCTGTCCATGGTATTCTCAACATTCTTCTGTAAAACCACATTTCTACAGACTCCAGTGATTTTCTTGTTTGTTGTATTAATGTCCATGATTCACATCCATATGTTAAGACTGACTCTAATCCTACATAGCTAACTAGTAATGAAACATCCAAAACAAAATAATCAAAACTGGTTTAAGAAAAGAAAAAATTCTTCCCTGTGTCGTGGACCGTGGCCGGAACGAGAGAGAGAGAGAGAGAGAGAGAGAGAGAGAGAGAGAGATTCGCTATTTTTTTCTCCCTCATATTTAGCTGTACTGCAGCTTCGCATTTTTATGCATTCATTTGCATTTCTTTGCCTTAACCCCCCGCATGCTACCAGCTATGATTCGTTGATAGCTTTCAGCCCTGACGAAGAGCGGCGTCCGCATCTTCTGCAGCTGTACAGTGTCCAGCATTAAGATCTACACGAGAACTGAAGTCGGAAAGAAATAATAAAACTACTTGGCTTTGTTCCATGACACGAAGGAGAAATGCAGGAAAAAAAATATGGGAAAAAAAATTGAAAAAAAAATATGGAAAAAAAATTGGAAAAAAAATATGGAAAAAAAATATGGAAAAAAATATGGGGAAAAAAATATGGAAAAAAAAATTGGAAAAAAATATGGAAAAAAAAATATAGAAAAAAAATATGGAAAAAAATTGAAAGAAAAAATATGGGAAAAAAAATATGGAAAAAAAAATTAGAAAAAAAATATGGAAAAAAAATATGGAAAAAAAAATATGGAAAAAAAATTGAAAAAAAAATACAGAAAAAAAATTTGAAAAAAATATAAAACAAAATAAGAAAGAATATAGAACAAAAATAGGAAAAAAAATAAAGAACAAAAATATAGAACAAAAATATAGAACAAAAATTGAAAAAAATATAGAAAAAAAATAGAAAAAAAGCGCTATGGTTAAAGCTTTGCTTAACAAGTGGACGACACAAATTTGTGACACGTTTCGGCTCAATAGGCCTTCAGTAGGAACAAACATACAACACACACGCGCGCGCGTGCACACACACACACACACAGAGATAATACAAATTAGAACAACGCTTCGGCTCAATAGGCCTTCAGCAGGAACAAACATACAACACGGATGGAGGCGAGGGCGGGGGGGGGGGGGGGGGGGAGGAGAGGACTGGTTGGTCTCGAGGCAAGACGTCGGCCACGAGACAGAGAGGTTGTGGGTTTAAATCCCGGCTGTACCAGTTGGGATTTTTATTTATGATTTCTCTCTGCGGCAACCACCCCTGGTCTCAGCAGCGAGGCCCGGCTTGAAACGTCAATTACTCATCAACGGAAAAAAATATGAGTACCCCCGAAGTCGGAGTTATCTGCCTGTGCGGCGAGGGACCCCTGTGCACACGGCTGCCAGGGAAAAATGGATTAACACGCAAAATTCAGTTCCTAGTCGCTAGAGACTTTGTCAGAGGTACAGCTGGCGAACGGAAAACAAAAACATACAACAAACAGAGAGATAAAACTTTGTCTTTTTTCTATTTTATTTATATGTATATTTTTTGTCATTTCTCTTTACAGCAGCTTTGCATTTTTATGCATTGATATTACATTAAAACAAAAACAACATTTTTCCTTTCTAAATCCCATTTAAGAAAGATCAATACATGTGAGATGCGACGCTTGAGAAAAGTAACAAACAAACACAAGAAGAGATAGAATACCAAATGAAACCATAAGAAAAATGGTAGGATAAAACCCTGCAAAGAATATATAGAGCAACAAATGGTTAAATGGTTTGGCCACCTGGTCAGAATGAATCCTCACCAATCACCATCAAGGGCGTTCTTCTCGAGAATGCATGGAAAAAGACCAAGAGGAAGACCCAGAAGAAGATGGATAGATCCAGTGATAGAGACATGTAACAACAAAGGAAAATCACTAATTCAGACAGTTCGAGCAGCACAAGAACTACAAATGATATAAACGACGACACCTTTTAGGTATCAGTGAAAAGAGAAAAGAAGAAGATGGATAGATGCAGTGACAGAGACATGTAACAACAAAGGAAAATCACTAATTCAGACAGTTCGAGCAGCACAAGAACTACAAATGATATAAACGACGACACCTTTTAGGTATCAGTGAAAAGAGAAAAGAAGTAGATGGATAGATGCAGTGACAGAGACATGTAACAACAAAGGAAAATCACTAATTCAGACAGTTCGAGCAGCTCAAGAACGACAAATGATATAAACCACGACACCTTTTAGGTATCAGTGAAAAGAGAAAAGAAGAAGATGGATAGATGCAGTGACAGAGACATGTAACAACAAAGGAAAATCAGTAATTCAGACAGTTCGAGTAGCTCAGGAACGATAAATGATATAAAACACGACACCTTTTAGGTTTCAGTGAAAAGAGAAAAGAAGAAGAAAGAAAGAAGAAGATATTACACTTCTTTGCTCTGACCCTACATGCCACGAATCAGCAGGAAGCAGATCCTTCTATTTAGTGAGTTCGTCTTGTATCAAACGATGCGCGTTTAAGACTTAACTTGAGAAGCTCCGAAGACTTTCGTGGCCTTAGAAGAGTGTCTGAAATATCCCACAATACTCAGACAGACTGACATTATTTCCGTAGTTCCACTCTTGTTCAGTAAAACATCTTTGAGAACTAACAGAAAATCTATAATCCACACATAGCAAGTGGTCAATGCTGCTACGTTCTATAACTGTAATCATATTGGATCCTTTATCTTTCACAAAACAGACACATTTTTGCCAGCGATTTCATCCTTTCATTGTGTTGATAATGTAGAAGTATTGGAGCTTTAGGGTGTGTTTCCAATAATTATTATTTAAAAAATACATATTTGTACGTGTGGTGTATGTTTGTTCCTGTTGAAGGGTTTGCGCCGAAACGTCACTCTGATTTGTGGTATCCACTTATTACGTGAAGCTTTGACCATACCATTTTTTTCTCTATATATTTGTTTCATTTCTCCCAGCTATTTCTTCCCAGGCTGCAGGGTTTATGGGGACCGCGATAGCCCAGTGTTTAGTAAACTGGGCTACAGAGGACAAGAGGTAGGGTTCGATCCCGACCGACGGCTTCCGGTTCACCCAGCCTTAAATGAATACCGGATTTTTTTTTCTGGGAAAGTAATACGGCACGGGCGTAATACCGACCACATTACCCTAAAAATCATGTGCCGAAGGTTTGTAAAATTTATGGTCACTAACACCGTATGCCCTATACGCCATTTGGCGTGACGCGGGTACTTTACTTTTTTTTTTTTTATTCGGGCAGACTGACATTATTTCCTTAGTTCCGCTCTTGTTCAGTAAAACATCTTTGAGAACTAACAGAAAAGTATAATCCAGACATAGCAAGTGGTCAATGTTATTGGTTATTGGTTATGGAAGGCCTCGGTATCACTGCAAACGAATTAAAATCCATAATTGCTCAACCGCCCATGCCAGCGTAATCATCCAAATTAATATCTCATCTCTTAAACAAAGAAAGGTAACTGTAGTCCCCATCGTAGCAGTCTCAGCACACGCCAAAAGACATAAGGCGAAACCGCGCAGAAAGTGAACACAGCCAACTGTTCCCTGACATACGGTATCATCATTCATCGTAAACAATTGGAATCAAAACGGATGAGACACACAGCTCACGGTGTGCACAGAGCACTTAACTCAGTAGCTCCTGCATTGGTCAATGCTATTATGCTCTAAAACTGTAACCATATTAGACCCGTTGTCCTTCACAAAATACAAACATTTTTCTCAGAGATTTCATCCTTTCATTGTGTTGATAATGTAGCATTAACCTCCGTCAGTCATAGTTGACTATGGATTTTTCAGCGCCCCTAGAAATGTTATTTTTTAGTTTCCTTCCGCCGTGTATTCTCTTTTTCTATTAATCTGTTTGCTTCTTGTTTGAGTTGCAGCTGTAGAGTGTGTTTCCAATAATTATTAACTTTAAAAAAATACATATTTGTACGTATGTTGAATGTTTGTTCCTGTTGAAGACCTTTTCGCCGAAACGTCGTTCTGATTTGTGGTGTTCACTTGTTACGCGAAGCTTTAACCATACTATTTTTCTATGTGTATTTTTTCATTTCTCTGAGCTATTTCTTCCCAAGCTGCAGGGTTTATGTTCAGTCTTCATATCACGTTTAGATACGTCTAGAAACCAAAGTTTTGGGCGCCTCCTTTTACCATCTGCCAGTTGTCCATAGAGTATATCTTTTGGTATGCGGCCATCTTTCATACGGTGTAGGTAGCCAAACCAGCGTAACCTACGTTGTTTGAGCAGCTTGTAGATGGTATGTGTAGATGTTGATAATAATATTTTTTTTTTTTACAAATAGAACTTTGTTAACCTCAGACGGAAGATGTACAAAAGAGGTGAGATGCAGAATGGCTCAGGCAAAAGTACCTTTCCAAAAAATGAGGAGGATACTATGCAATCAATTTTTGACAATCGAAACAAGAAAAAGAGTTCTTAAATGTTATGTAGAGCCAGTCTTAACATATGGGTGTGAATCATGGACAATAGGACAACAGACAATAAAATCACTGGAGTCTGTAGAAATGTGGTTTTACAGAAGAATGATGAGAATACCATGGACAGCTAAGAAGAGTACTGAAAACGTACTGAAAAAGGCCAAAGCAAAAAGAGAGCTAATTTCCAATATTAGGAAGAAACATTCATTTTTTTTTTGCCATGTAATGAGAAGAGAACAAGTGGAATATATTGTAACGACTGGGAAAATTGAGGGACGAAGAGATAGAGGGAAGTGAACGAGAAAAGATACCAGACAGCTTAAGAGAATGGCTTGGCAGAAGGTCAACAACATAAATGATAAATAACTGTCCTGATCGAAAGTTGTGGAGAGATATGATCATCTACGCCAACAGGCCCGGTACTTGATGATGATGATGTAGGTACAAGTTCTGCAAAGGGAACACACTCTAAGCTCAAGTGAAGATACTCGAAGATTTTATCTGTGATGTGAACTGTCAAACTGACGTCATTGTCACAATATGTGGATGGTGCATGTTCCTGTTGTGGCTCCAATTAATTAGTTTTTTTCTTTCGTTTGTAAGTTTCTCAATTTTATTTTGTCTTCTTTATAAAAGTAAGTAAAGTACCTCCGTCACTCCAAGTGGCGTATAGGGAATATGGCATTGGTGACCATAAATTTTACAGACCTTTGGCACATGATTTTTGGGGTAATGTTGTCGGTATTACGCCCGTGCCGCTTTACTTTCCCAGAAAAAAATTCCAGTACCCATTAAAGGCTGGGTGATTCTGGAAGCCGTCGGTTGGGATCGAACCCTAACTCTTGTTCTTTGTAGTCCAGTTCATTAACCACTGAACTTTCGCGGCTGCCTTGTCTTCTTCATGCATAACAGAAATTATGTTTTGGTAAACAGCAAGGGAGATAATAGATTCATTCAAGACAAAATGCTACAGACAAATCATTAAAATTAGTTTGGGGAAATAAAAATGCAACAAACACATATTAAAGATTTATAAATGGAAATAATAAAGTCACGTCAACAGACACAGCGGGCTGGGAAAGAAAAATAATGAAAGGCGTGGTTCCTGGGTCGAATATCAGGGGAAGAGCAAGAAGAAGGTGGTTTCAAGATATCAAGGAGACCTTGAACATGGCCACAGTAGAGGTGAGAGATCTAGCTAGTAACAGAGATTCTTTCAGATGGGCTATGGTGAATGTAACGTTCTGTGGGAGATCTGACCAGAGACAGAGATTTTTTCAGACGGGCTGTGGTGAATGCAACGTTCTGTGGGAGATCTGGCTAGAGACAGAGATTCTTTCAGGCGGGCTGTGGTGAATGTAACGTTCTGTGGGAGATCTCGCAAGAGACGGAGATTTTTTCAGACGGGCTATGGTGAATGTAACGTTCTGTGGGAGATCTGACCAGAGACAGATTTTTTTCAGACAGGCTGTGGTGAATGCAACGTTCTGTGGGAGATCTGGCTAGAGACAGAGATTGTTTCAGACAGGCTGTGATGAATGTAACGCTCTGTGGGAGATCTGGCTAGAGATAGAGATTCTTTCAGTCGGGCTGTAGTGAATGCAACATTCTGTGAGAGATTTGGCTAGAGACAGAGATTCTTTCAAACGGGCTTTTGTGAAAACAGCGTTCAATGGGAAATCAGGCTAGTGACAAAGAAAATGAACGCAGCTGAACTGTCCTTCTTTATACGATATCACGATTCATTATAATCAGTCTGAATATTGAAACACCATCCGGATGAAAAGCACAGCTCACGGTGTGCACAAAGCACTAGACTCAGTAGCTGCGGCAACAAGCCAGGACTTGGAATATGAGGAAACTGCAACAAGGAACACTTTTCAGCCAGTGCCTCAAACGGTTCCTGTCGCCTATCTGCCATATTGACTGGAAGTCCAAGACCTTTGCATATTCTCAGCAAATGCTTTCCGAGTCGGTTGGTTAGAAGATACTGGTGTGTGTGTGTGTGTGTGTGTGTGTGTGTGTGTGTGTGGGTGGGTGTGTGATGTGGATGTACTTTGTTTACCACAAAGAAGAAACTTGGACTAGGAGTTGAACTAGCTGATGCAGCTGGGGTTGAACTAACTGATGCAGAAGGGGTTGAACTAACTGATGCAGAAGGGGTTAAACTAAGTGATGCAGAAGGGGTTAAACTAAGTGATGCAGCACAGGGTTAAACTAACTGATAAAGAAGGGGTTAAACTAACTGATGCAGAAGGGGTTAAACTAAGGGATGCAGCACAGGGTTAAACTAACTGTCGAAGAAGGGGTTAAACTAACTGATGCAGAAGGGGTTAAACTAAGCGATGCATAAGGGGTTAAACTAAGTGATGCAGCAAAGGGTTAAACTAATTGATGAAGAAGGGGTTAAACTAACTGATGCAGAAGGGGTTAAACTAAATGATGCAGCAAAGGGTTAAACTAACTGATGAAGAAGGGGTTAAACTAACTGATGCCGCAAAGGGTTGAACTAACTGATATAGAAGGGGTTGAACTAACTGACACAGAAGGGGTTAAACTAACTGATACAGCAAGGAGTTGAACTAACTGATACAGAAGGAGTTAAACTAACTGATACAGCAAAGGGTTAAACTAACTGATGCAGCAAGGGGTTAAACTAAGTGATGCAACAAAGGGTTAAACTAAATGATGATGCAAAGTGTTAAACTATCTGATGCAGCAAGGGATTAAACTAACTGATGCAGCAACGGGTTAAACTAACTGATGCAACAAGTGGTTAAACTATCTGATGCAACAAGGGATTAAACTAACTGATGCAACAAGGGGTTAAACTAACTGATGAAGAAGGGTTGAAATTACTGATTAAGAAAGGGTTAAACTAACTGATGCAGCAAGGGGTTAAACTAACTGATGAAGAAGGGTTGAAATTACTGATTAAGAAAGGGTTGAACTAACTGATGCAGAAGGGGCTAACCTAACTGATGCAGAGTTAATCGAAGTGATGCAGCAGGGGGTAAAACAACTAATAAAAAAGGGGTTGAACTAACTGAAACAGGAGGTGTTCAACTAACAGATGCAGAATGTGTTGAACTAACTGATGAAGAAGGGGTTAAACTAAGTGATGCAGCAGGTGTTGAACTAACTGATGCAGAAGGGGTTAAACTAAGTGATGCAGCAGGTGTTGAACTAACTGATGCAGAAGGGGTTAAACTAAGTGATGCAGCAGATGTTGAACTAACTGATGCAGAAGGGGTTAAACTAACTGATGCAGCAGGTGTTGAACTAACTGATGCAGAAGGTATTGAACTAACTGACGCAGAAGGGGTTAAACTAAGTGATGCAGCAGGGGTTGAACTAACCAATTCAGAAGGGTTGAACTAACTGATGAAGAAAGTGTTGAACTAACAGATGAAGAAGGTGTTGGACTAACAGATGAAGAAGGTGTTGGACTAACTGATGCAGAAGGTGTTGGACTAACTGATGCAGAAGGGGTTAAAATAACTGATACAGAAGGGGTTAAACTAACTGATGCAGCAGGAGTTGAACTAACTGTTGCAAAAGGGCTTAAACTAACTGACACAGCAGGGGCTGAACTAATTGATGCAGCAGGAGTTGAACTAACTGATGAAGAAGGAGTTGAACTAACTGATGCAAAAGGGCTTAAACTAACTGACACAGCAGGGGCTGAACTAACTGATGCAGCAGGAGTTGAACTAACTGATGAAGAAGGGGTTAAACTAACTGATGTAGCAGGGGGTAAACTAACTGATGCAGCAGGGGGTAAACTAACTTATGTAGCAGGGGTTAAACTAACTGATGCAGTAGGGGGTAAACTAACTGATGTAGCAGGGGTTAAGCTAACTGATGCAGCAACGGGTTAAACTAACTGATGCAACAAGTGGTTAAACTATCTGATGCAACAAGGGATTAAACTAACTGATGCAACAAGGGGTTAAACTAACTGATGAAGAAGGGTTGAAATTACTGATTAAGAAAGGGTTAAACTAACTGATGCAGCAAGGGGTTAAACTAACTGATGAAGAAGGGTTGAAATTACTGATTAAGAAAGGGTTGAACTAACTGATGCAGAAGGGGCTAACCTAACTGATGCAGAGTTAATCGAAGTGATGCAGCAGGGGGTAAAACAACTAATAAAAAAGGGGTTGAACTAACTGAAACAGGAGGTGTTCAACTAACAGATGCAGAATGTGTTGAACTAACTGATGAAGAAGGGGTTAAACTAAGTGATGCAGCAGGTGTTGAACTAACTGATGCAGAAGGGGTTAAACTAAGTGATGCAGCAGGTGTTGAACTAACTGATGCAGAAGGGGTTAAACTAAGTGATGCAGCAGATGTTGAACTAACTGATGCAGAAGGGGTTAAACTAACTGATGCAGCAGGTGTTGAACTAACTGATGCAGAAGGTGTTGAACTAACTGACGCAGAAGGGGTTAAACTAAGTGATGCAGCAGGGGTTGAACTAACCAATTCAGAAGGGTTGAACTAACTGATGAAGAAAGTGTTGAACTAACAGATGAAGAAGGTGTTGGACTAACAGATGAAGAAGGTGTTGGACTAACTGATGCAGAAGGTGTTGGACTAACTGATGCAGAAGGGGTTAAAATAACTGATACAGAAGGGGTTAAACTAACTGATGCAGCAGGAGTTGAACTAACTGTTGCAAAAGGGCTTAAACTAACTGACACAGCAGGGGCTGAACTAATTGATGCAGCAGGAGTTGAACTAACTGATATAGAAGGGGTTGAACTAACTGACACAGAAGGGGTTAAACTAACTGATACAGCAAGGAGTTGAACTAACTGATACAGAAGGAGTTAAACTAACTGATACAGCAAAGGGTTAAACTAACTGATGCAGCAAGGGGTTAAACTAAGTGATGCAACAAAGGGTTAAACTAAATGATGATGCAAAGTGTTAAACTATCTGATGCAGCAAGGGATTAAACTAACTGATGCAGCAACGGGTTAAACTAACTGATGCAACAAGTGGTTAAACTATCTGATGCAACAAGGGATTAAACTAACTGATGCAACAAGGGGTTAAACTAACTGATGAAGAAGGGTTGAAATTACTGATTAAGAAAGGGTTAAACTAACTGATGCAGCAAGGGGTTAAACTAACTGATGAAGAAGGGTTGAAATTACTGATTAAGAAAGGGTTGAACTAACTGATGCAGAAGGGGCTAACCTAACTGATGCAGAGTTAATCGAAGTGATGCAGCAGGGGGTAAAACAACTAATAAAAAAGGGGTTGAACTAACTGAAACAGGAGGTGTTCAACTAACAGATGCAGAATGTGTTGAACTAACTGATGAAGAAGGGGTTAAACTAAGTGATGCAGCAGGTGTTGAACTAACTGATGCAGAAGGGGTTAAACTAAGTGATGCAGCAGGTGTTGAACTAACTGATGCAGAAGGGGTTAAACTAAGTGATGCAGCAGGTGTTGAACTAACTGATGCAGAAGGGGTTAAACTAAGTGATGCAGCAGATGTTGAACTAACTGATGCAGAAGGGGTTAAACTAACTGATGCAGCAGGTGTTGAACTAACTGATGCAGAAGGTGTTGAACTAACTGACGCAGAAGGGGTTAAACTAAGTGATGCAGCAGGGGTTGAACTAACCAATTCAGAAGGGTTGAACTAACTGATGAAGAAAGTGTTGAACTAACAGATGAAGAAGGTGTTGGACTAACAGATGAAGAAGGTGTTGGACTAACTGATGCAGAAGGTGTTGGACTAACTGATGCAGAAGGGGTTAAAATAACTGATACAGAAGGGGTTAAACTAACTGATGCAGCAGGAGTTGAACTAACTGTTGCAAAAGGGCTTAAACTAACTGACACAGCAGGGGCTGAACTAATTGATGCAGCAGGAGTTGAACTAACTGATGAAGAAGGAGTTGAACTAACTGATGCAAAAGGGCTTAAACTAACTGACACAGCAGGGGCTGAACTAACTGATGCAGCAGGAGTTGAACTAACTGATGAAGAAGGGGTTAAACTAACTGATGTAGCAGGGGGTAAACTAACTGATGCAGCAGGGGGTAAACTAACTGATGCAGCAGGGGGTAAACTAACTTATGTAGCAGGGGTTAAACTAACTGATGCAGTAGGGGGTAAACTAACTGATGTAGCAGGGGTTAAGCTAACTGAGGCTGCAGGGGTTAAACTAACTGATGAAGAAGGTGTTGAACTAACAGATGAAGAAGGGGTTGAACTAACTGATGCAAAAGGGCTTAAACTAACTGACACAGAAGGGGTTAAACTAACTGATGCAGCATGAGTTGGACTAACTGATGTAGCAGGGGTTAAACTAACTGATGAAGAGGATGTTAAAATAACTAATGCTGCAGGGGGTAAACTAACTGAAGTAGCAGGGGTTAAACTAACTGATGCTGCAGGGGTTGAAGTAACTGATGTTGCAGGTGTTGAACTAACTGATGTTGCAGGGGTTGAACTAATTGACGCACTTAACAGATTTCTATATTTTATTTTTAATGAGTGCTTTTCTTCTTCTTCTTCTTCTTCTTCTTCTTCTTCTTCTTCTTCTTTTTGTTCTTCCTCTTTTTCTTCTTCTCTTCTCTACTCCTCTTCTCTCCTCGCATCTCTTCTCTTCCCATCTATACTCTTCTCTATTCCTCTTCTCTTCTGTTCAACTCTCTCCTCTCTTCTCCTCCCCTCTCTTCTCCTCCCCTCTCTTCTCCTCCCATCTCATCTCCTCTTTTCTCTTTTCCCCTCCTCCCCCCTTCTCCCGTCTTCTCTTCTCCTCTCCTCTCTTCTCTTCTCTTCTCTTCTCTTCTCTTCTCTTCTCTTCTCTTCTCTTCTCTTCTCTTCTCTTCTCTTCTCTTCTCTTCTCTTCTCTTCTCTTCTCTCTCCTCTCCTCTCTTCTCTTCTGTTCTCTTCTGTTCTGTTCTGTTCTGTTCTCTTCTCTTCTGTTCTCTTCTCTTCTCCTCTCTTCCCATCTCTTCTCTTCTCTTCTCTTCTCTTCTCTTCTCTTCTCTTCTCTTCTCTTCTCTTCTCTTCTCTTCTCTTCTCTTCTCTTCTCTCTCTTCTCTTCTCTTCTCTTCTCTTCTCTCTCTCCTCTCTCTCTCTTCTGTTCTCTTCTGTTCTGTTCTGTTCTGTTCTCTTCTCTTCTGTTCTCTTCTCTTCTCCTCTCTTCCCATCTCTTCTCTTTTCTTCTCTTCTGTTCTCTTCTCTTCTCTTCTGTTCTCCTCTCTTCTGTTCTGTTCTCTTCTGTTCTCCTCTCTTCTGTTCTCTTCTCTTCTGTTCTCTTCTGTTCTCTTCTCTTCTGTTCTCCTCTCTTCTCTTTTCTTCTCTTATGTTCTCTTCTCTTCTGTTCTCTTCTCTTCTCTTCTCTTCTTTTCACTTCTCTTCTCTTCTCTTCTCTTCTCTTCTCTTCTCTTCTCTTCTCTTCTCTTCTCTTCTCCTCTCCTCTCTTCTCTTCTGTTCTCTTCTGTTCTGTTCTGTTCTGTTCTGTTCTCTTCTCTTCTCTTCTGTTCTCTTCTCTTCTCCTCTCTTCTCATCTCTTCTCGTTTCTTCTCTTCTGTTCTCTTCTGTTCTCCTCTCTTCTGTTCTCTTCTCTTCTCTTCTGTTCTCCTCTCTTCTGTTCTGTTCTCTTCTGTTCTCCTCTCTTCTGTTCTCTTCTCTTCTGTTCTCTTCTCTTCTGTTCTCTTCTGTTCTCCTCTCTTCTCTTTTCTTCTCTTCTGTTCTCTTCTCTTCTCTTATGTTCTCTTCTCTTCTGTTCTCTTCTCTTCTCTTCTCTTCTGTTCTCTTCTTTTCACTTCTCTTCTGTTCTCTTCTCTTCTCTTCTGTTCTCTTCTATTCTGTTCTCCTCTCTTCTCTTCTGTTCTCTTCTCTTCTGTTCTCCTCTCTTCTTTTTTTCTTTTCTTCTCTTCTCTTCTCTTCTCTTCTCTCTTCTCTTCTCTTCTCTTCTCTTCTCTTCTCTTCTGTTCTGTTCTCTTCTCTTTTCTTCTATTCTCTTCTCTTCTCTTCTGTTCTCCTCTCTTCTGTTCTCTTCTGTTCTCTTCTCTTCTGTTCTCCTCTCTTCTGTTCTCTTCTCTTTTCTTCTCTTCTGTTCTCTTCTCTTCTGTTCTCTTCTCTTCTCTTCTGTTCTCTTCTGTTCTCTTCTCTTCTGTTCTCTTCTCTTCTCTTCTGTTCTCTTCTGTTCTCTTCTGTTCTCTTCTCTTCTCTTCTCTTCTCTTCTCTTCTCCTCTCTTCTCTTCTGTTCTCTTCTCTTCTCCTCTCCTCTCTTCTCTTCTGTTCTGTTCTCTTCTGTTCTGTTCTGTTCTCTTCTCTTCTCTTCTCTTCTCTTCTCTTCTCTTCTCTTCTCTTCTCTTCTCTTCTTCTCTTCTTCTCTCTTCTGATCTCTTCTCTTCTCTTCTGTTCTGTTCTCTTCTCTGCTCTTATCTTTTCTTCTTTTTTTCTTCTCTTCTGTTCTCTTCTGTTCTCTTCTCTTCTCTTCTCTTCTCTTCTCTTCTCTTCTCTTCTCTTCTCTTCTCTTCTCTTCTCTTCTCCTCTCTTCTCTTCTGTTCTCTTCTCTTCTCCTCTCCTCTCTTCTCTTCTGTTCTGTTCTCTTCTGTTCTGTTCTCTTCTGTTCTCTTCTCTTTCTCCTCTCCAATTTTTTCCCATCATTCCCTCTTCTCTTCCCCTCTCTTCTGCTCTCCTCTCCACTCTTTTCCCACCCTCCTCTACTCTCTTCTCCTCCCCTCTCTTCTCCTCTTCTCTCCTATCTTCTCTTCTTCTCTCCACTCTTTTTCCATCCTTCCCTCTTCTCCTGCCCTCTCTTCTCCTCTCCTATCTTCTCTTCTTCTCTCCACTCTTTTTCCATCCTTCCCTCTTCTCCTCCCCTCTCTTCTCCTCTCCTATCTTCTCTTCTTCTCTCCACTCTTTTTTCCATCCTTCCCTCTTCTCCTCC